>JAOTRA010071352.1:0-28301 GCA_026260255.1 Pseudolaguvia tuberculata | reverse complement strand
GATAGGCGCAGCAGACCCCCGTGACCCCGGATTCGGGAATAAGCGGGTAAGAAGATGAATGAATGAATGAATAATATTTTATCAGCACACTGGATTCAGTTTCCATACCAACCCAGTCTGGCCTTGATTCCCACATAACACTTTATATAGATGTCAAGATATACAATAATAAACTGTAACATTTTGGCAAGGTTAGTAAACTCATTATTAGAGAAAAATGAACATGAAAAATCTACCAAGAAATTTTGAGGAATGTTCCTGAGAAAAATAAGAGATTTCGACACCAAAGTTCTTATGTAAAATAATGTTGATTAGTATGTTGCTAGTTTGGACCCTCTAGTGAAATGGTAAAAATGGAAATTTTCCTTAACCACAGAAAGTATATGAAGAACCAAATGATTAAATCATGGCTTGCCTTTCCATCCATTTCCTATGTTGCCTCAAAGCAAGAAGGTCCTGGGTATGATTTCCAGGTCTTTCTGTGTAGAGTGTGCATGTTTTCCCAGCGCACACAGCTTTTCCGGTTTCCTCTTACAGTCCATAAACATATGTTAGTTTGATTAGTGATTCTAAATTGCCCGTAGAAGTGTGATGAACGAGCGACCTGTACATGGTGTACCCTTCCTACATTTTGCCCTTCAGAAAGCTGGACTAGACTTCAGCAGACCCATGTAAACCTGAATCAGAGAATAAGTGGGTATAAAAAATGAAAGAAATTAGAATTAATATTAAAATTACCAGTTTTTTAAGCTGTATTGGCAAATCTGACTGATATGTAATTCTTTTAGTTCTTTTGCCGTTTTTTCATTTTTTTTTAGTTCTGTGACAATCACTAACTCCAGTATATAAAGAGAAAATGTTTTGAAACATCATAGAGTCTTGTTTTAATGTACTTGTCTTGTCTGCTTTAATTCAGGTGCCTTGAGCTATGCTGAGCTGGGGACCACTTTCAAAAAGTCTGGTGGCCATTACATATATTTACTTGAGACCCTAGGACCGCTTCCTGCTTTTATGAGGCTTTGGTCTGAGTTTTTTTTTGACAGGTCAGCTTGTCTTCTATTGTCATTTCTATTCTCAAATCCCAAAAATCTGTTTCTCAATCAATTTTAAATAATTGAAAATAACACAAAGCAGCATAAAATATACATAATAAATATTATATATTATAAGAAAAAAAAACAACAAAGCAAGCCGGTGCCACATGCATAATTGCGCTCCAGGGACCCAGGTTTGATTCCAAGTCATGTCCTTTTATAGTCCCACCCCTCTCTCTATCTCCTCATGAAGACTGTTCTATAAATAAAGGGAAAATGGCCAAAATATATTTGAAAATATTTAAAGCTTTAAAATGCCTTAAAATACCAATAAATAGGATTAACTGGAAAGTCACAGAGTCAAGTGTGTTTGGGATGCACTCGTCAAACAAATATATCTAAAATAATATATCTATAATGTAGTATCCACTTATGACTAAGTTTTCTTTCTTTCTTTCTTTCTTTCTTTTCTTTGCAGACCTGCAGTATTGGCGTATATTTCTATGGCTTTTGCACGCTATGTTTTAGACCCCTTTTTCATGCCATGTCCAGCTCCTCTACCATTAGTCAAACTGGTCAGTTTTATTGGAGTGAGTAAGTAAAACTTTTTTTTGTGTTGGATTATGCTTTGTTTTTTTAACAGATTATTGTACCAGTGTCCTTCCAAAATTATTGTGGCATTGTCTAAATAGCCAAAAAAGTGTCTGTAGAAGTTAGACACACAGATGGACTAATATTTTGTGCAGGAGAGGTAACCTGAAAGAGATTGGGGACTGTAAGGTGGTGACAGGGGATAGTGTAGCTAAACAGCATCGGATGGTTGTCTGTAGTATGGCTTTAGAGGTTAGGAAGAAGAGGACGAGAGGGAGGACAGAAAAGAGAATAAGATGGTGGAAGCTAAAGGAGGAAGACTGTAGTGTGAGATTCAGGGAGGAGGTCAGACAGGGGCTTAGTAAAGAGATGTTGAACGATTGGCCAAGGACTGTAGAAGTTATAAGGGAGACAGCTAGAAAGGTACTTGGTGTGAAATCTGGAAAGGGAAAGGAATACAAAGAGACATGGTGGTGGAATGAGGAAGTGCAGGAAAGTATAAGGAGAAAGAGGTTGGCGAAACAGAATTTGGATCAGCAGAGAGATGAGAAAAATAGGCAGGAGTATAAGGAGATAAGGCAGCAGGCAAAGAGGGAGGTGGCAAAAGCTAAGGAAAAGGCATATGAGGAGTTGTATGAGAAGTTGGACACTAAGGATGGAGAAAACAGAGTTGAGAAGGATGTACTGCAAGTTAGTAATAAAGGATACAGATGGAACTGAGTTGGCTAGGAGTGTGTGTTGAGAAGGTGCCATGAGTATTTAAAGCAGCTGATGAATGAGGAGAATGAGAGAGAGAGAGAGAGAGAGAGAGAGAGAGAGAAGGTTGGATGATGTGGAGATGATGGATCAGGCAGTGGATAGGATTAGTAAAGCAGAAGTGAGAGCAGCTATTAAGAAGATGAAGAGTGTAAAGGCAGTTGGACAAGATGACATTCCAGTAGAAGCCGGAATGTTTAGGAGAGATGGCAGTGGACCTTCTGCCTAAATTGTTCAACAGGTTTTTTTGAAGGTGAGAGGATGCCTAAGGAATGAAGGAGTGTTCTGATGCCGATTTTTAAGAATAAGGGAGATATACAGATGTGCAGTAACTACAGGGGAATAAAGTTGATCAGTCACACCATGAAGTGAGCAACAGTATGGCTTCATGCCAGACAAGAGTACTACAGATGCAATCTTTGCTTTGAGGATGTTGATGAAGTATAGAGAAGGCCAGAAGGTGTTTGTGGATCTGGAGGAAGCGTACAACAGAGTTTTGTGGTATTGTATGAGGAGCAGAGAAGTATGTAAGGGTGGTGCAGGACATGTATGAGGACAGTGTGACAGCAGTGAAGTTTGCAGTAGGAATGTCAGACTGGTTCAAGGTGAATGTGGGATTGCATCAAAGATCGGCTCAGAGGCCTGCCTTGTTTGCAATGGTGATGAGATGTTTGCAGATGATATTGTGATTTGTGGTTAGAGTAGGGAGCAAGTTGAGAAGAATCTGGAGAGGTGGAGGTACTCACTGGAGAGAATGGGAATGAAAGTCAGTAGGAGTAAGAGTACATGTGTGTGAATGAGAGGAATGGCAATGGAGGGGTGAAGTTGTAGTGAAGCTGGATGAATTCAAGTACCTGGAGTCAGCAGTGCAAAGTAATGAAAAGTGTATTAAAGAAGTGAAGAAAAGAGTGCAGACAGGGTGGATCAGGTGGAGAAGAGTAGCAGGAGTAGTTTGTTATCGACAAGTCTCTGAAAGAGTGAAAGGGAAAGTTTAATGGGCCCTTAGATGAGCCAGTAACCCAGAACAGTGCAACGTCTTATGCACACTCTACAGACATAACAGTTGCCAAGTAGCTTACAACCTTGGTGTGGGAGAGAAAAAAAAATTTATATCGAAGGGGAAACTCCTGAGGTAGATGGCAAAAATAAGACACAAATGCCCCACCATTGGGGAGTAAGGGGGATGTACTAGTTAGTAACACAACAATATGAGACAGTCTCAGTATCATCACAAGAGGAATCCATATTAGGTAGTAGGTTCTTTATTCTGAAACTGATAATCCTGACCTCAATGCAGAATCATTGCAAATAGTACACAAACATAATAAACACAGGGAAACAGAACCAAAAAAGGGGACACATGAGATGAATGCATATTATGCAGGCAGGTTGGTGATGCATGTGACTACGCATGCTACATACGTTACATTATGAAACTCAATCCTGGAATAAACCAAGGGGAATGAATGCTGAAAACTCAGCAAAAGTTTCGACAACGGTGGTGCCGTAATCCTTAAATCACCCCCACAATCTCCAAGCATTCTTTCCCTGGGCCTTCCTAGAGATTTGGGAAGTGGTAGCCCAGTGATTAAGGTGTTGGACTAATACCAGAAAGAGCAGGGTTCAAATCTCACTTCCACCAAGAAACCACTGTGGGCCCTTGAGCAAAGCCCTTAACCCACAATTGCTCAGTTGTAAAAGAAAAAAAGAAAAAAAGACACCAAGTCGCTCTGGACAAGAGCGTCTGCCAAATGCCTATCTGTAGCTGTAACTATTTGAGCATTGGATATACATTAATGCTCTAAGGATTTAGAATGTCACCCAATTTAACTCATCTGACATAATGTCCTCCGGTATGTAGGCCGAGTGAAACATGTGGTGGTATCCTTTGCCATAAATGGCATGCCTTAGCAATCTTCTCAATGATCACAAGCTCCGTGGTATACCACTGGGAAGATATGTGACGAAGTTGATCAAGGTGTGCGACATTGGTCTCGGAGGTAGGAATAAAATTTTCCATCTTTTGGTCTTGGTGAGCACACAGACATGGCAGGTGTTAACAAAATTCTCTATGTCTTGCTTGCAGTCTGGCCATCAGAAGAATTTTGAAACAGTTTTAGCATGCTTCAGCTTCCAGATGAGCTACTAGACAAGTAAATTCACCTGTCTTGTCGGGAGGACGGATCTTTGGTGGACGGTCTTTCTGTTGTTATATCCATAGTTCTTTCATAATGTCCCAACTATGAGTCCCAGTACCAAGTACCAAAGTTATGGGAACAGATTTGGAAATACAGATTTGTTTTAAAAAACAATTTTTATGATGTATCACATCTTGATAGAACGAATATCATCTGTGGAAGGTGCAGCACCCAAAAAACCTCCAATGAAAATGTCCAGTCCAAACAAACTACATGCCTATATTTACCTTTGAATCAGACAGTGTTGAAAAATATGTTATGGATTCAGGAAATATATAATTGTACCTGTTTGGTTGTTTCAGCACTATTGTTGGCAGTGAACTGCTGGAGCGTATCACTAGTCTCTCGTACGCAGGTTGTCCTCCTGATCGTTAAGGTTCTTGCTCTGATTTTGATTATCATCCCAGGAGTTATAGCCTTGGCCAAAGGTAGCACAGATTTGATCCCACACTATTTTTATTATGCTGTGTGATTAAATCATGGCCAATTTTTCAGCAGGAATTGTATTTAACTGTTGTCAGGTCAAACCGAAAACTTCCAGGATGCTTTTAAGTTCGAGTCACTCACATTGACGAACCTGCCGCTAGCATTCTACTCAGGACTTTATTCCTATTCTGGCTGGTGAGTACAGAGTTAATCTGAATCTTCATCTTATTTATATTTAAGTCTTTAAGAGAAAAACCAGGTATTGTATATACTGTAATCAAAGAAACAAACACTATATATATTATAAGTAAATGATACCTGAGCATCGCAGATATAAGCTCACTATTCTTAGTCTCAAACTTCTGGTTTTCCACTAGATTGGGCCATGTGGATTTGTGTTCATTCAATTACAACAGAGTCGGCTCTAGGCATGTGATTACAAGTTCACCAATCACAAAAGAGTTTACAAACACATTTGTGCTTATATTGATCTATGTATAATATGTCTTCTTAACCAATCCTAAGCAATAAAAATAGTGCATCAATAATTTTTCTATTCTATTTTATTGAATTTTTTTACAGAGTAAAAACACAACCCCTAAAATTACCCACCAGGCCTGATGATGTAATAGTGAGCAGATCTGTGGTTCCAGTTCATCCCAAAGGTTTTCAAAAGGGTTTTAGTTGGGGTTCTGTGCAGGACATGAGAGTTCTTCCATTCTGCCTAGAACACACCATGTCTTCATGGAGTTCATTGGTTTTGTGCACGGGAGCATTGTCATACTGAAACAGGGTTTTGCAGTGCTACAGTGAAGGAATAAAACGATGTATAAACACATTCTGGACAGTCCAAGTGTGTGTGTCCAAGATTGTGACAACAGATGTAGTAGATAATTTATCCAGTTGTATCTCCACACTAATGTGTCTCATATGGTTGGTCTTTGCTTTCAGGTTCACTTTAAACTTTATCACAGAGGAGGTTGTTAATCCAAAAAGGTTTGTACAACTGGGAGAAAGAAAGATGTGATTCCATTACCATCTGTTCTTACCTTTCAAATGGCACTTCTTTTTTGTTTTTGCCAGGAACATTCCATTGTCCATTTGTCTGTCCATTATTACAGTTACTTTGTTATACGTGCTAGTGAATGTGGCATATTATACCATTTTAACTGAGAACGAGCTGCTGATATCTGATGCTGTAGCAGTTGTAAGTATAAAAAGAATTTCTCTCTTTAAAATATTAGGAGTTAATCAATTATTTTATCTTTTTCACTGGTACACACAGACTTTCACCTTGAAAGCCCTGCCCAGGATGGTGTCTCTGGTGCCCTTAATGGTGGCTATGTCTTGTCTTGGGACGTTGAATTGTGGGATCTTTGGGACTTCTAGGTATACATTTATGCTATGTTAACAATCAACATACACTCAACCTCTACTACTAAAATATGTATGTGTATATGCCACGGTTCAATAAGTTAATGTGGCAGAAGTATAATGCATTCAGCAATGTAGATTTAGGTCAAAAGCTTGAGTTAATCTTCTACAAATCTTTTACATTAAATCGCATAGGATCTACAGCATAAAATATCTTGTTGATGAGAGTGATCAGGGGTGAATGAACAGACTGACGAATCAGTGCTGACAGGAGGTCTACAGAAACGCAATACAACCGTGTTGCGCATAAAAGCATCTCAAACAGTACACTTTGAGGTGGCTGAGCTATAAGAACAGAATGCGATAATCTTCCACTGCTGGCATTCATAAACAAGAATATTACAAAATTGTATTTGTCAAATACATTATTATAAAATAAACTACATGTAATATTTTTCTTTGCATAGCCCACATTGAAAGCTGGGGATCAGGGCACAGGGTCAGCACCACTGGAGCAGGCAGAGTAAAGATTCCAAACAGTTTAAGCCTAAGTCTTTCTGGTTTTCCTTGGGTTTGAATCCAGGTCTTCCTGGTCTCTTTATCAACAACTTGGCGCCCTAAATATTTGAGCCACCACTGCCCCTAAATGATGATCTTCATGATCTAAAGTAGGTAGTTAAAACAGGATGCGACCTAAAACTGTTCAGTTTGCATGTATCTGTTGCTACGATGGTTTCAAACTGTTTACGACTGACACGAAATAACCTTGTCAAACCAGAGTAAGCAGCATCATTTTGTCTGGGATTTGGATCGGGTTGGAGCCTTGTATTTCTCTGGATTAACATTCCATCATCAACTGTTATAAAATAATAACAATGGAGTGCAGATGTGGATTATCCATCTGGCATGTGTTATGGTATAATGATGATGACCATTACAGAGATCACAGTTGTTTCTTTTTTAATGTTTGACATTAACAATTTTAATTTACATTTATGGAACTTACATTTATTTTCAATATAGAACTGATCAATTTGGGGTTAAAAGCCCAACACCTTGACCACTTTAGCAGTCCAACACCTTAACCACTGCTCTACCACTTCCCGTGATTGGCTAAATGTATACCCTAATAGTGTATCTTCGGTTTTATCAAATTTTAATGTGTGTGTGTTTGTAGAATGTTTTTTGTTGGGGCCCGAGAGAGACAATGGCCAGCTCTGTTTTCTATGGTGCACATACACAGGAAGACGCCAATGCCTGCTGTCATGTTCCTGGTAATGTTTTATCAGCTGCTCCAACAGCTAATACACACGGTTGAACTAATGTTACCTTACTAATGAACTAATGTTTTTTATGAGGAAACGTGTAGTGTTTCGGTGGTTTTTTATTTATTTATTTTTGTATTCATTTACTTTTAGATGTTTTGTTGCTGTTTTGATTAGTTTTTGTGTATTTTGTACCAATTTTATAAAAGTACCTTTTATATAATAACACGTGGACAGATAAAAAAACATAATAATACTGCTAGGACAGTAAGTCAAATAAAAAAAAAGAGTAAAAGAAGGTGGATTGGGAAAGATCCACTAGCAGGCAAATGCTGCACAGAAAGAAAGACCCCTTGCCCGAGAATCGAAACTGAGACCTTCCTGCCGCCATCTCAGTGGTGTTAAGAACAGAACTTTATTCAGTTTGGAAAGGAACTGATGGTCAGTTGGTCACATGACTTTAAGTTCTTTGGACAACAGTCCATAGCAATAGAGAGTATAAAAGGGGTAAAGAAGTGAGTGCTAGCAGGTTGGAATAGTTGGAGAAATGTAACAGGAGTGATGTATGGCAGGGGAATATCAGCTAGAATCAAGAGGAAAGTGTATAAGACAGTGGGGAGACCAACTATGATGTTCTGTGCAAAGGAGGGATTATGAATTTTTTGGTATCAGAATGTTTGAGATTATTTGAAAGATAAATAATGACATGTTTATTTATTGAATAAACAAGTTTGTGGGTATGAGTGAAGAGGATGTAGAGCAAACTGGGACTGGTGCAGACAGATGATGTTTAGTCTCTGTTCTATTCTTTACTGTACTTTATTCTTTTTTCGCATATTCCATCTTAGTAAGTTGGGGTCACAGCACAGGCTCAGCTATTATACAGTGCCCCTGGAGCAGGAAGTGTTAAGGGTCTTGTTCAACAGTGGCAGACTTGAGCCAAGGTCTTCCTTGGCGGTAGTGGTGCTTGAACCCAGGTCTTCCTGTCAACCGATCAACAACCTTAACCATTGAGCCACCACTGCCCCTCAAATTTAACATATAAAAGTTGAATAGATAGTATCTAATTAAATGTAATTATATTTAATGACATTAATCAGTGAGTGGGTGGCAGGTTCAATTCCTGGGCAAGGGGTCTTTCTATGAGTTTGCATCTTCTCCCTATGTTTTCTCCAGGTACTCCAGTTTCCTCCCATAGTCCAAAAACATGTACATTCGGTTGATTTGGTGATTCTAAATTGCCAATAGTGTGTGTGTGTGTGTGTGTGTGGTTGTTCATCTATGTAGCCCTATTATACACTGGCTACCTGTCCATGTCCAGGGTGTATCTCTGCCATATGTGTACTAGGTTAATCATCAGCAAACCCAGTGAATAAGTGGGTTAGAATATGATTGAATGAATCAGTGGTTCTCCGATGGGAGGAAGACACAGTACCGGAACCTGCTACTTGATGTGTGATTTATTTGGGACCACCTATTCTATTACAGCCAATATTGATACCTGCTAAACCAGCTAAGTTTAACCTGCGCTAACCTGCTTTACCAGTAACTATTTTAATAATTAATTCAGCTTGTAAATAACCGAAAATTTACCGAAAATAATGAATTAAAACAATTGTTTATGTAATATATAATTAGTCAACATCCTTCTGTCTGCTTCTGGCAGTCTGAAAATGAGTGGCCCCCTAGGGGCATGTAAATATATTGCTTCATGTTATATTAATAATGACATGTCTAATGTCTGCCATCAAGGAGCCGCTAGAAAACATGTCAACTACCAACCCCACCTTGCTACACCTCATTGTAAACTATCTTCACTGAGAACAGGCCACATCACATGATCTTTTCTGTATTTATTTTTACATCATTGTACTCCCCATTATGCTAGCTTTCTTAAGTATATGCAACGCTTATTGGTGGTTGTTATTGTTACAGTGCCCTCTAGTGGTGATCATGTTGGCAAAAGGAGACATTTATCAGCTGATCAACTTTGTTTCCTTCTCGCGCTGGTTCTTCATTTCCCTGGTGACCCTGGGACTTCTTGTCCATCGCTATCGATTTCCAAACCACCTGAGGCCTTTTAAGGTTTCAAGCTAAATAAGTATTTGTGTCAGTTAATAATATTTCAATAAAATTATCTTTACAAACGTATTAATTTGTTTTTGTTTGTGTGCCTAGGTTTCTCCAGTATTTCCTGGAGTATTCACAGTGGTGTGTTTCTTTATTGTGGGTATGTCTCTGTATTCAGACCCCTGGAACATAGGCCTCAGTTTTGCTTTTATTCTATCTGGAATCCCAGTGTACTATCTGACTGTAAAGCATTCATATGTACCATCCCGTTGGAGGAAAGCCTTTGGTAAGCTCCATTTTTCCTTACGGCCACATCCTAATGAGTTGTCACTGGTTATGTGTTTCTGAAGCCATACTGGATTCTAAGTCTGTCCTGCACACTGCATTTGAGGCTGAAATGTATCTTGACAGGCGCACCTGTCAATAAAAGGGCAAATTTCTATTTCCACACACACTGGCACTATAATTATGTACCAATACCCCAGCCTTTAGGAGGCTCTAAGCTGACTTTTATTTGGAAACCCCTTGGTGCCATTAATATTACAATCTTTGATTATAGATATATTAGCGAACATTAGCTATTTTTGTAGCTTTGTTGCTTACCTCATACCAATGTTTTGGCTTTACTACTCATCCTGCATCCTGCTTATATAATATTGCAAATTTTTAGTCAATTTATACACACTCCTGGGGCCCCTGGTGGCCATGAGGTCTGTACACAGCTGCTTAGTTGGCTTATGCTTTGGGCTGGCTTGGTAACAATTTCTATATTTTTTTAAAAACTCAAATGATATTGAAAATGGAGACGTGTTCAGTATGTACCCCTGCTCCTCACCCTATGTGTGCTGGGATAGTTTCCAGCAGACCCATGTCACCCCGAATTGGATGGATAATATTGAATATAATTTCCATAACATTATTTGTTACGCGGTGACTGACTGATGTATGTATTAACTGCTGGGTTTATCTCTACTCCTGCTTAGATTGCTGCAGTCGACAACTTCAGATCTTTCTAGAAGTGATACAGCAAGAAGTTCACACCTACTGAAGAAGTACTAACAGCTGGTAAATTTACATTTTGGGAGACATCCTTATCCAGAGCCTATCTCAGCACACATAGGACGAGAGGCGGGGATACACCCTGGACTGATTGCCAGTCCATCTCAGTAAAGCAGTATTTTAGCCTTCTATTTATCTTCTATTTAGCTGTGTCTGTCAATTACATTAACATTTCTTTATCCAAAGTGAATTACATTAATCTCATTTATCTCTGAGACATTGAGAGTTGAAGGGCCTAGCTCAGGGGCCCAGTAATGCTGGAATCGGAACACATTCTGCAATTTCTATAGCTCAAAAGATACAAAAAAAATTCCACTATTTATCAAAGATACAGTTGACTTTTACAATATACAAAACAACCAAATGTATACATACTGACCTGAAAAGGGAGTAAAAACAGTGATAATTAATGGATGACTGAACAAATAGGAAATGTTCTTCTTCTCCTTTCGGCTGCTCCCGTTAGGGGTTGTCACAGCAGATCACTCTTCTCCACACTACCCTGTCCTCTACATCTGCCTCTTTCACCCCAACTACCTGCATAGCTTCCCTCATCACATCCATAAACCTTCTCTTTGGTCTTCCTCTTTTCCTCCTGCCCTGCACCTCTATCCTCAACATTCGTCTACCAATATACTGCATGTCCCTCCTCTGCACATGTCCAAACCATCTCAACCTGTAGTCTCTCTCACCTCGTCTCTAAAACATTCTACATGCGCCGTCCCTCTAATAAAATCATTTCTAATCCTGTCCATCCTCGTCACTCCCAATGAAAATCTCCATATCCTCAACTCTGCCACCTTCAGTTCCTCATTCTGTCCTTTTGACGCCACTGTTTCTAAACCGTACAACACCGTACAACATTGCGGGTTTCACTAGTCCTATAAACCTGCCCTTTCACTCTTGCAGAGACTCTCCGTTCACAAATCAGTCTTCTCCACTCTGCCTGAACTCTTTTTTTTCAATTTTCCAATACTCTATTACTTTTAACGTGTTTAAAACAATACTTTTTTTTTGTTAACCTAACATGCATGTTTGTGCAATGTAAGTTTTACCCGGAGTATATCTTATGGTTTAAAATCTTTAAAAAGATATCAACCCAAAAACAGTGCTTCCTATGATGATATAGTAAATTGTATTAAAATATAGGGTGGCGTAGTGGATAGCACGGTCAGCTCACAACAAGAAGTTCGATTCCCAGGCCAGGGATCTTTCTGTGCAGAGTTTGCATGGTTTCCCGCACTTGTGTGGGTTTCCTCCCACAGTCCAAAAACATGCAGATTAGATTGATTTGTTGATTTCTAAATTGTCCATAGGATTGAATGTGTGTAAATGGTTGTTTGTCTGTGTTGCCCTGACTGACAACCCCAACGGTGTACCCCTGCCTCTCACCCTATGCGTGATGGAATAGGGGCCTGCAGAGCCCTGTAACCCTGAATTAAGGATTAAGCGGATAAGAAGGGTGAGGGATATTTCTACATTAGTGAAAAATGTATGAATAAATCATTGGCTCCAACTGAAATCGTACACTCGTCTACTACTGTATATAATAGGTGAAACATAGTAAGCGAGGTGAGTACCATGTCTGAAGCTTTAGTATGTGGAACGTATGGCATCATCTACTAGCCCACAATACCGCAAATTGCTGTTTATTAACATTGTTAATACATATAACAGCATATAATATGAAATACTTTCTGAAACGGACCAGACGCATTAAACAAGGTGTGAACAATGATTGTTTTTAAAACCTTTTATATGTGTTGTAAAACAATACACGATGACAACGATCTCAACAGACACAAAACAATAAAATAAGACCTGCAACAAAAAAAAAAAACTAGCAACAACAAGAAGAATGTTTTCATTAAAGTCTGAACTATATAAATAATGTTTTCTTTTATAATCCTGCACAACATGTATCAGCTATCTAACTGTTGAATTATGGTATATAATTAAAATAAAGACTAGTAAATTAAATCAAACAAAAATTCTCTGTTTTGTAATTCAAACCTTGGTGCAAAATTGCTTCTGAACTGTTTCTGTACAAATTTGACTGGATGAAAATAGAATTTCACCTATAAACCCTGCATCATGAATACAGTAGTAAGCTGCAGGAGGATCAGTTTTATTCAACCAACTATAAAAAGAAAAAGCCCATCCTAACCATCGGCTGGTTTTGCAGCTCTGTCATTCCCATGAAACATTGTGTGCAGTAGTGTCTACTTGACAATTTGCTTTAAAACTAATGTACTAATTTAAACTTTATACAAACACCTAAATACAAATACATCCATCCTAATATATTACAAGCTGTGCAAATTAAATCGTTCCCTAGATACATACACACATTCCTCAAAGGAGCTTTCAACCACTCCCCCCTCTAAAGCTGTGTGTGTATATACACACACTCTACCATCACATACATACAGTAAAAAGACAGGACGTGAACACAAGTACAAAACATATCCACGACACACACGCATGCAGAAGTAAATGCAATGAATAACAGTGTGAGCAGCTTATAATGGAAAGTGTTCCAGTTTCAAATTATATAATA
Source organism: Pseudolaguvia tuberculata (assembly GCA_026260255.1). Taxonomy (NCBI): domain Eukaryota; kingdom Metazoa; phylum Chordata; class Actinopteri; order Siluriformes; family Sisoridae; genus Pseudolaguvia; species Pseudolaguvia tuberculata. The sequence continues at coordinate 14,968 of JAOTRA010071352.1, read as the reverse complement.
ATAATAAACAAGCATGTCTGACTATGTTTGGAGTTCTTGTGCTTCAGAACAGTGCAACATAAAGCTCTGCTCTTTAATTAAGTCGAAGAGAAATTATATTAAACTGTTAAAAAGAAATCTAGATGACTTGCATAAAGTGGGTGACCAGCAGAATGTTGCACCGAAAACAGTGTAGAGAGGCTGATAGAACATTTCGCCTAGAATATTTACAAATATATTAGCAAAGAAAAGAAGAATGAGGCAGTGAGAAAAGCAGATTAGCAGCTTGAAGAGCTATTTAGAAAAATACCTGGCTTAAAAACCTGGCTTATTTTAGCTCAGGGACAAATTGCGACCAGCTGAGGTTAGCCATGCCCAGGTCATCTTCCTCTAGTTTTGAGAAGCTAAAATCTACCAAGATTTTACTCAGGCTGTCGTTCAAAGTGTCCAGCACCAAGCCCTCGGTGAGCGAGCGGTTCCCCAATGCAGTCTGCAGGTCATGAGTACTGGAAGTTAGCAAATCGTGAGGTGAATTGAAAAATGGGAGGTCTTTGAAGGGAGTGCTGCTGAAGCTCAGGCCGCTGTGTTCGTTCTTTTGCGGGGTTCGGATCGGGCTGAAGTCCAGTAAGCTATGATTGCCTTTACCGAGCGGCGTGATCCCCCATGGCTCCAGCACTTTGCTAGGTGTGGAGGAAGCCGGGTGGCCGTTTTTGACGGGCGTTTTAAAAATTTCGCTTTCTAGCTGCAGGTCCCGCTGAGGTTCAGCATTAAAGTCGACTTCCTGAAAAGCGGAGACGTCCGAGACCAAGCCTGAATCGAAGAAAGTGCTTTCTGGCAGGAGCAGGACAGGTTCCTCGTTAGAAGGTGGAACAAGACGCTGCTTACGGCGCGAGCTGCTGATCTCCTTCCGTTTGCTGCTGAAGGGTTTATCGGTGGGGAGTACACCCCCCTGCTCTTCTTTCACTTCTTTGACTGGGGTAGACATCAGCACATTAGAGTCGCTCTTCGGGAACTTCACAGGAAAAAAATAAACAAAGAGACAACTTTACTAGGGTTGTGTGTTGGCAAGGTGATCATTAAATATCATAATATAATGCAATACTTAAATATGTAAAACAAATATTTTGCTTCCAGGTTTGCTGCTCACAGCGGAGGAGGAATCCCTATGACACGAACTGAGGGCTTTAAGGAACACATGTCAAAATAAAACACTTGTTTCGATGTTATATTGATGCACTGGGATGAAAATAAATTACTGTGATAGTTGTCTGTATCGATATTTTATACAGACCTACTGATTCTAGGTTATTGGTTTCTGTTAGCAAAATTTACCTTAGAAGCGATGCAAAGCCTCTTGCACCCTGCCCTGGAGATGGGGGTAGTAGAGCTCGGCTGAGGAGTGGAAAGGGAGATTGTTGCCGCTGATGTTGGCAGGAAGAGAGAAGGGGTTAGAGGGATCTGAATCGGCACAAGGTACGAGTCCGTACGAGGAAGGAGAGGCTTCATTTTCCTCTCTAGTGACAAAAAACAAACAAATTGGAAAATTGTGGTTTTGTTTTTTTACTTACAATGAAGTCGTGGATGTTTAGATTTGGGGTTATTGGCCATGCTCAGGGGCAGCTGTGACACCTTGCGAACCTTGTCCTAGCATGATAATGTCCCTGTCCACAAAAACACTGAGCTACATGAAGACATGCTGTGTTCCGGTTGTTCTAAACTCATGTCCAGATTCTGACTCAAACACTTAAAAACTGATCCCCTTTGGGAACCCCAAACTGGAACCCCAGCTGAACCCAATAAATGAATCACTCTGGATGAAAGGATAAAGGATATTTGTTTTTATTTATGATGTAGATATCCTTATACAAATCTGAGCAATTAAGGTATAATAATACATTCATTTCAGGGTTTTTTTTTAATCTATCTGAACAGTTGAGGGTTAAGGGCCTTTCTCACGGGCCCAACAGTAGCAAGTACTTAGTAACCACTAAGCTTCAACTTGTTTACTTACCTGTGGGAAAGGTTTTCTTCGGGTCGACTGTAACTCGCTTCTGTTGCTGTAGAGACACAAAAGCTAAGAGTTTCACATCTGGTAGGCATGACAAAAAGTTACCAACAAGAAAGCATAGCAAAATGACAAACTTTTTGCTTGAAACGTCGATAAAGCAGTGTCTTCCTATCAAGATGGCTTACCTGTTGGTTCGAGACTTGCATAATTTGTGGATACACGGGGATGGTTGGATCTACACCAGGCTGTAACAAGGTCAAGAAAGGAAAAAGTGTGACAAATTTTAGAGGAGCAAAAAATGCAATGAAAAGCTGAATGAATGTTTTTCTTTTTTCAGAATGCAGATGCAACTTTCTTCCCTACCTTATACACTTGGTCTAATGTGAGACAGCGGTTTGCTTCAGGTTTAATGGTCCAGTAGGAGATCTTGCCATCTGGCGTGCTCTCACGGACAAACATGTCGTGCAAGGAGAGGTTATGACGAATGGAGTTCTGAAATGTAAAGAGAATGACAGTGACCAATGCATCACCACATGCCTGATCTCGTCGCATTAACCTTTGACTAATTTCTTACCTTCCACCCGGGTTTAGCTACGTTGCGGAAGTAAGGGAAATGATCCTCTATCCAGTTATAGATTTCCTTTAGACTCATCATCTTATCTTTCTTGCTGTTGATCGCAAACTGGATTATGGCCATGTAGGAGTACGGAGGTCGTTCTGATAAAGGGGTCTTACTGGCACTTGCCTCTTCGTCTGTGTGCTGATGAGAGAGGGAACAAAAACCTCAAAATGTTAGATTGATTTGATTCATTATGTAAAAATTCAGTCTATTTTTTTTTTTATTGAAATGACACCATCTGGTATGTAATGTATATTTTAAAAATATATTTAAAATTCATAAAGTTAATCAACCACTATAGAGAAATTGTCCTTGCATGAGACAATGCATTTTGAACTCAGGAAAAATGCTGGGATGAAGTATACAGTCTCAGAAAATGATTCATCCTCGTACTTAAGTACTATAAAGTCAACTTAAGGATGCCACCTGCAGCAAACCACAATTTACTTTGTTGTTTCCATGTTTCATTCCGAGCTTCAGCTCATCCTAAACATGACTTTACTCATAAGAGACCATTTATCAAACCAAATCATCTTTAGATAGATGATATTCCACTATTTAAATATTCCAAATATAAACAAAGAGCAGAGAAACTCCAATTCTGCTTGATTTACACAGCAGAAGAATTAAATAAATTTAGATTAAAAATTGACTCTGGAATTATATCGTAAATATCTCAAATGTTCCTACCCCGAATAATTCATTTTTATGAATAACCCATGAGGTTATAAAATGTCACCTTCATTTTCACACAGAATTGCAAGCTGTTGTCAGTGAGGCATGAACAATTTGTTTAATTATTTAGCTGATATTACCGAAAACCTGATAACATACGTATCTGGATCTGAAGATCGACAGGACACCAAATGCAGACATGCTCATAGAAATGTAGTGACAAAACCCTCCCTTTTTTGTGTGCCGCAACATGTCGCATATTGGGGCAAGAAATATGTTAACACTTTATTTTGATGTGATGAGAATATACTTTAAAAAAAAAAAAAGCAAACAAATACAAATACATAACTCAATACTTATTCCGATTTTCCCCAAACCACAGAGAGTCACAGTGGAGGCATGAAAGAGCCCCATGCCGCTCAGGAGCAATGGGTTACTGTTTACATCTAAAGGCACATCCTCTTGCTGATACATACTTAACACTAGTCATGCAAAGTGGACTTTAGGATTCTGAGAACATTAAGCAGGTTAAAGCTTAATGTCTCACTCTCACACACACACTATCACACACACTATCACACACACTCTCACACACACTCTCACACACACACACACACACACACACACACACACTTGCAACAGTGTAATTTGTAAATTAAAACTATACCTCCTGTAGCTGTTTACAATCATCCAGTTTCTCTGCACTGGCCTCTTTCTTCACAGCGGTGTGGTGTGTGTTCGTTTTCCCCAACCACTTGAGGTTCGTCAGGTTTTCGTCGAACACCTGGCAGTCTGCTACATTTTTCACTGGCACTAAAACAAACATTAGAATGAATGCTGCAGAAGAAAGAAGGAATAATAAGTAGAATGAACTGTATATGCAAACGTACGATTGCCGCTCAGAAGAGCTTCATCTGAACCGGCTTCAGGTCTAAGAGCAGTGTTACATTTGGATATGGCAGTCTGCAAAACTTCTAATCCATCCTCTGAGCCACTGCTTCCACTCAATAAAATAAACTTGCTTGGACCCTGAGGGCCACGTTCCTTCCCTTTGGCAGACAGTACATCGATGACACTCTGAAGATCGGCTGTTTTTGGAATGACGACCACTTGTGTGTCCACCAATGTGGGATGGTCCATAATGCGAATGCCATCCGGGACGGACTGTGTGGTGATCACTGTATTCTGCGTCTCGCCAGCTTCGTTCCTCTGAAGCGGCCGCTTCCTCCTCTTGAGGATTAGCGGCCTCCTTGGACTCTCCCTCATTCCGTTTATAGCGGACCGGAAACCTGGAAAACACACACACAATATAAAATAATAAAAACTTTGCAGTTGAGGGTGAAGGGCATTGCTAAAGGCAGTTAGACCTTGGTGGTGCCCGTGTAGCAGATCTCATTTTTTTTAAACTGGCTACACCCGTACTTGAACCCAGAACCTTCTGAGCAGGAGTATAATAGCTTAAGCAATGAGCCAACAGGTACTCGAATACTAACGAATATATTATGATGGATGAATGCCAATCGTCCCTGAGATGGACTGGCGACCCGTCCAGGGTGTACCCCCGCCTCTCGCCCTATGAGTGCTGGGATAGGCGCAGCAGACCCCCGTGACCCCTAATTCGGGAATAAGCGGGTAAGGAGATGAATGAATGAATGCCAATCGCTTAAAATTCTGTCTACATCTACAAATGACTGAAAGCTGTTTTCCAAACTAAAATATTTCTAACCTTTATAAAATTCCTCGGACTTTCCCTTCGAACGGGATTTTTACAGCGATTTCTTCTACGTATTTTGAACATAAACTATTTTAATGACGTCTTACATCCAAACACAATACCGTTAACGTGCATTTACACTGTCGGGGCGGTCTGAAATGCTAGTAGAAATGCTAATAAAAATAATATATAGACATGAACTAAAAATATAATATTAACAATACAATGCGCACCAGGAAGATTTATATACAACTCAAATCCACATGATTCCGATTACTGGGGTTTTATTGTTACTTCCTACGCGTAAAACTGTAAATCGAATATAATCGCAAAAATAAAAGTTTTGTTTAATTATAAAGTTTATTTATTAAATAATAAGAGAATGTAATTGAACTGATCGCAGCTATTGATGTGCAGTCAGCAGTAACACAAAGAAACTTCGCGCTGTTCACACTCAATGGCTTTATATGTAACACCGCCGCGAATCATGGCTACAAATACAACTGCTGGTAATCGAGCAAAGCCAATGAATATTAATGCAAGCAAACCTTCATATTATATCAGATTTCAGTTTATCTCACGTCCGTCTTCTATCTCGGAGTTCGAAAACGAAACGATGAAACTCGCTACTTCCGTCCTCTTCAATCCAGGCAGTTTGAATTTTGGCGCAGACCTATCAATATCGGTCACGTGACTAAGATCTGACCATTAGGCGTGGGTCATGGTGCTGCTGCGAACCATTGAGAGGAGACACCGGAAGTACCAGCTATAGTTTGTGATGAGTAAAGTAAATTACCCTGGAACGCTATATATTAGAGAAGAATTATAAAAAGCGATTGTTAAATGTTCTAAAAAAAATTGTATGTTGAAAGTTTATAGTCTTTGTTTTACAGATGTTTAACTCATCCCGCTCTTTTGTTTCTTTTTCTTTATAGGGTTAAGATGAAGGCTAATGCCTCGCGCTACCCGGAAAAAGAAGCTGCTGAATCCACACCGATCTCAGCTGCTGTTTGTAGAACAGCCCAGAAGTGGAGCGACACACAATTATGGAGAACAAATACGAAGTGCAATTAATCCGAGGTCCATTATAGCAGAGCAAACACGACAAAACGGCCCTGATCATTCATGGGTAATTGAATCACTCGTCCTTCTAAATATTCCATATTTATAAGTTATAACCAGTAAGCATGGTCAGCTAGGATACAGCAGGAAGGGTTAAGGGCCAGGATCTGAACCCTAATGTGGTGGGGCTTGAACCTCGATCTTCCTGGTGTTTTAATCATCAACTCGGAGCCATTATGATTTGAGCCCCATTAAAAGCACCTGCAGACGTAATGGAGTCTTTACAGCGATTGTTGCTGGTCAGACCGAACAAACATGATGCCCATGTCACACTGTAGGATCACTCAAAGCATTTTATTGTTGCTACAATTATGAGTACAGAATCTGGAAGACGCTCTTATCCAGAGTGACTTACAGCTGAGCAATTGTGGGTTAAGGGCCTTTCTCAGAGGCCCATGGTGGTGCTGGGAACCGAACCCAGGTCTATCTGGCACTAGTCCAATACCTTGACCACTAAGCCACCACTTCTCTTCCTGCCTTATTAATGCTTAACTAAATATTTTATTACAAATGAAAAGTGTTTAAGGAAATCTATATTCTGTCAATATTCTGTTTATTTCTTTAGCAATAAGTAAATTACTTCAATTTCTCTGCACTGTTTTATGGGCAGTTAAGCTGGTGATGTTTGGTTATTGAAGCGAGATTGGAGCATCAGAAAACCCAGATGCTCTGACTTTTAAATTACACTGCTCCTTTCACTTACTCTGGCTGCAAGTACTGCAGGTGTACAATATTTACAGGTGGATTTGACCTTGGTTAGGTCAAATACTTGAGATCATATGATTATTTAGTAATTGTGACAGTCTTAAGTTTGACTCTTTTCAGGGTTTCTTCCTCATAACACCCTACATCCATGTAATAAATAAATATCCTGTATTTCTATATGTCTGTAAAGCATATAGATGGTGATATCCCACTTGATACGAAAAGTGTACAAATGAATTATGGATATGTTAACGTATAAAAGATATTCTAGTGTTTTTAGTCTTAAAATGACTGGCTTTTTCCTTGCCGTAGGTGTCTCCTCAGTTTACATCTCTGGAAGATACCACAGTTTGTAATGGACAAAGGAAGAAGAAGCAGAAAAATCATAAGCTTCCTTTCAACACCATAAACAGGACGTTGCCTTCTACTTACGTTAGATCAACCGTGTGCAAATACTCAACATTGTTATTTGCTGCAAGTAACTCTATTCCATCAGGATGCCACAGAGGTCTGGATCAAAGCAGTCTTGAGGAGTCTACAGAAATCAGACCTCCTCCAAATCAGACTGAAGAAACCATCACTCCTGTCAGCGTGACATCCGTAAAAACATCAGGAGTTCGATTTGTACCCAGACCGACAAGCTCTTCAACGTCAAATACCTCCAGCATCCTCACACCTCCTCACATACCAACTCCAAAAATGGCACGGAGGGAACATATTGCTCCGTCTTGCCTCCTCTTTTCCTCGGATCAGCCGAGAACTCCACAGAGAGCTGAAGACGTGTTGGTGAGAGACACACCAGAGAGTGATTACGGCTTGAGAGTGACATGGAGAAGAAGGAAAAAATTCATGAGATTACTCACAGAGCGAGGCACACTCCTTCACACCGATGCCATGATCAGCAATCAGTTGGCTGAGTGTGTGTGAACGGAATATGAAATACATGTTTGTTTGTTTTGGTATTGATTGGGATCATGAACCAAGCTGTAGAGAAACAAATAGAAATACAGAGAACATTTTTGATGCATCATTGAATACATGAATTCTGTTCAATGGATTTAAAACATATTTTCAGAACTAATCAAATGTACTATTCTATACTACAGCTTGGGAAACTTGTTAAAAAGACATTTGATCAGTGATAATCACTAAACTGTTGTTACTGCCTGACTGTTCACTTTCAGTCATGAAAGACTCAAAAGCAAGAACAGAACATTACCAAAAGCATATAAATGTTTATTTATTTATTTACTTGATTTATATTTAATTCAAAATATTCTGTTAGTGTTCTGTATAATCTAAACATTATATAATAAGTGTGTGCATATATAATGTGTGTACACACCTTTTATATACTGTATGAATATTTTATTTTATTATGTAATGTCTTATTATACAGAATCTATAAAGAACACTAACACTGGCCAGCAACAAATAACAAAATTAGATAAACATATACAGTGCAATATAAATATGTACACTAGGTGTCCCATAAGTTTGCATACATTCATTGATCATCTTACCTGCATATTCCCTAATTCGAGGTCATGGGGGTTTGCTGGAGCCTATCCCAGCACACATATGCCATGGGGCAGGGTTACACCCGGGACAGTTTTCCAGTCCATCACAGGGTACAAATAGACCAACCACATACACACACATTCACTCCTATGGGCAATTTAGAATCACCAATCAACCTAATGTACATGTTTTTGGACTCAAAAAGATCCTCGGCCCAGGAACCGAACCCAGGACTATCTTGCTGTGAGGCGACCGTGCTAACCACTGTGCCACCTCCAATTTCCATACATAGACAAAAATATTTGGTAGCAGCTAATGTTGAATAGATCATCAACATCATTAGAAGCACAACGCCAGCTATTGTTCTTCAGCAGTGGATGATGTTTTTCATAAAAATCAGAATCAGATTTATTGCCAGGTGTGTTTGCACATACTAGGAATTTGTTTTGGTGACAGGCTCTGCAGAGAATACAGTAATGTAATAGAAAAGTTACAGACAGTGAGATTGAGGTATATGATTGCTGTGGGGTTTTTAGTGTTTATGAGTTGCTCGTTGTGGGGGTATATAAATAAATATATGGAGCGTAGTGGTTAGCACCGTCGCCTCACAACAAAAAGGTCCCAGGTTTGATTTCCAGGCCGGAGACCTTTGTGTAGAGTTTGCGTTCCCCCTGTGCTAGCCTTGGTTTCTGCCAGGTACTCCGGTTTCCTCCCACAGTCCAAACACATGTACATTAGGTTGATTGTTGATTCCAAGATGCCTATAATAGCGAACGTGTGTGAGAATGATTGTTTCTTACTGTGTGTCCTGCGATGGACTGGTGACCTGTCCAGAATGTACCCCTGCCTCTCGCCCTATGTGAACTGGGATAGGCTCCAGCAGACCCCTGTGACCCCGAATTAGAGAATAAGTGGGTAAGAAGATGAATGAATTGATAAATATCTCTAATTTATATAATGAGCAATTTGGGTTTAAGGTCTTACTGTGGGCCCAGCAGAAGCACATTAGTGATGCTGGGAATCGAACCAACAGTGTTCCGGTTACCAGTCCAACACTTTAATTACAGATCTCCCTTCCCCATTTTGTTTCTGTATAACTATTATTATTAATAATTCTATAAAACTTTGAGTACTTTAATCTGTGGGAAAGTTCCGCACACCCCGGAAGTAGTAGCGTAAAGTGACTATTCAAATCACACCATTAGATGTAGTATACTAGAAAGGGTGTAGAAGTCTTGCCATTATAGTCAATGGAGTGGATGACTATAGGGGATAAGTAGTGATTGAGGATTGGACCTATGTTTCGTTCTACAGTGAATAGAATACACAAGCTTGTCCGGAGCTGAAAATGAATTGAGTTGTTTTATTAAATGTTTTCTGTTGGATAAATATTTAGAGATTAATTCGCTATGCGGAGCGGCTCTGTAGTTTCAGCTTCACCTCCCGTATGTGTATCGCTGACTCACGGTTCGGGGCTGGTGGATTCCGCCATCGAGCACTTGGTTATCCGCAAAGATTTTCACTGCGCGTTTGCGGCATGTGAGAGCGGACTGGAGAGTTTAAGCCAAGCTGATGTGCAGGAACTAAACTGGTAAATCAACCGAACTGGACCAGAACCACTTTATAATAATGGGTGAGGAGGTCTGGGGTTCCAGTTCATCCCAATGTGTTTGAGTCATGGATGTTCTTCCACTCCAAAAATATTCGGATCACAGCATGCTCATGGAGATCGGGGAGGGGGATGCTAGAACCTGGTTCGAGTCTCACAGTTCTATAGTGAAGGAATTATTTAACGACACAGATACTGAGACATTCTAGACGACTGTGTGCTTCAAAAATTGTGGCAACAGGTTGTTACTTAATGATGTCAGGGGTGCACATACTTTGTGACAAATCAAAGTATGCATTGAAGAACCCAGAGTAAACCACTAAGCCACTGCAACCAAAAAAGCCCACTACTTTACTCCAGCTTCTGATTTTGATGAAGAGCATAATTACTGTAGTCTAGTTGTTAAGGTGTTGGCCTGAAACTTGGAAGATTGAGGTTCGACATTTAATAAAATTGCTCTTGATAAATAATATAAAATGACATTGTAGGAAAAAAACCTTTGGTTTTATCCATTATTTGCAGTTTTAAGGTGAAAGTGGGTAATTGATATACTGTATAAGCAGAAAGTCTTGTTGTCTGTAGTGGAAGCAGTGGTCTCGCTGAGATGACTGGTAGCCTGGACACAAGGTCTTTACCACCAAGAAAAAAACAGCAAAAAATGGGCTCAAACTCAACTACCGCCACTGTTGGGTCCTTGAGCAAGACACTTAACCATTCCTGCTCCATAGATGCTGCATTATAGCTGATCCTGCACCCAGACTTCCAACCTTTCAAGATGGGATATATGATGATGCTCCATGTTGTATAATGTGACAAATAAAATTGGAATTTGGATCTGTGGTATAATAGACAATAATCCTGAGTCTATACAAAATATCTCTAAATATATTATAGTTTATCCTTAAGTGATCCTTTGTGTTTTCTAGTTCCAGACACAGCGAGTTGAAAGCTGCTCTGTGCATCATTGGAATTCAAGCTCTGGCTGAGTTAAACCAATGGCGTGACGTCCTGGCATGGGTCTTGAAGCGTTACGGAGAAGTTGAGCAAATTCCTGCAAAGATCCTTCAGATGTGGTAAAGATGTTCAGCATCACACCCCGATAATAAATAAATTCAAATCCGTAATTATACGCTGTACAACATTATACTTCACACATCCCACCTTGAAAAGAGGATCAGAGCGAAGGGTCAGTTATGATACAGAGCCCCTGGAGCAGGAAGGGTTAAGGGCCCAACATTGGCGAATTTGATGGTGGTGGTGGGGCTTGAACCCAGGTCTGCATAATCTGTGTTGGTGGGGCTTGAACCCAGGTCTTACTGTCTTTTAATCAACAAACATTTATCCATTCATCTTCTCACCCGCTTATTCCCGACTTTGGGGTCACAGGGGTCTGCTGCGCCTATCCCAGCACACATAGGGCGAGAGGCAGGGGGTACACCCTGGATAGGACGCCAGTCCATCTCAGGGCAACACATAGACAAACAACCATTCACACACACATTCACACATATGGACAATTTACAATCACCAATCCACCTAATCTGCATGTTTTAGGACTGTGGGAGGAAACCATGAGTACTCTGAGGAAACCCACGCAAGCGCGGGGAGAACATGCCCGGGATTCGAACCCACATAATCAGACCGTCTGACATTTTTTTGGGGGAGGAATTGACAAACATTTAAAGTCACTATCATGTGACCTCATCACAACAAGTATAGCATGACTGGTGCCTCTTTACTGGGAAAATGTTCACTGAAGAAGAATGTTATCAATTTCATCAACTAAAATAAAAAAAGTATTGATCACATGACACTAAAAATGTTGTTTATTCAAGCCACATTTAATCTAATGCATCAAGAAGGTCTCAGGTTTGATTCCTGGATCGGGGATCTTTCTGTGAGTTTGCATGTTCTCCCTGTGCTTGTGTGGGTTTCCTCTGGGTATGCCAGTTTCCTTCCACAGTAAAAAAAAAAACATGTACATTAGGTGAGCTTAAATTGTCCATAAAATCCCAGCCATTAGGGTTGCACAAACCGGTGCATCGTTAGTGCCGGTCCCATGCCCGGATAAATGGGAAGGTTGCATTAGGAAGAGCATCCAGCGGGGGTGTTACGCTGTGGCGACCCCTAACAGGAGCAGCCGAGGGAAAAAATATTAACTGAACCTCATACTAGCTTAAGTTAATAGATTTGATTTGTTGCACTGAAGATACGTACAATCTGGCCTACTTATTTAATATGACTTTGCTGTTTTGATGTTTTTGTGTAATTGTTATTTCCGCTCGAATTCCCAGCATTCTTCTGTACACCAAGGTGTCAGAGCAGGCATTGGTGCAGGACACAGTGCGGACATGGCTGAGCTGCACCTCTAACACTGGACTGTCAGGCTACAGCAGCGTGGCCGAACTTTACATCCTGCACGTCCTCCTGCCGCTGGGCCAAACTGCCGAGGCCAAAGAGCTGCTGACGGATGACGTTGGACAATTCGCCTTTACTGAGACTCAGAAACAAATCGCGCTGACAATACTTGAGAATCACAACACTAAACAGACAAACCATCCAGATCCAAACCCTGATCCCATCCCAGTGGAAGCAGAGAAAAAGATTATGAATCAAGGTAGTGTGTTTTTTTATAAGAGTTTGTCATTCCATACATGTATTGCCATTGTATTTAGATTGTTTACGCTGTGAAAGAATAATAAAAATGACTGAATTACTAAGAATGTTTAGATAAGACTGTAGAACGGTATGTAGGTGTCGGCTACGTGAACACCGGATCATCACACTGATGTAGTTAACATCCTACCCTATGCTGCTTCAGGATCACTGGAACGGAAGTTGAATGAAGTTGTAAGGCTGATATCCAGAGCGCTCTCTTTAACAGGTGTCACTGCCTGCTCAGGTTTCGTTCGCAGAACTGCCATTGTCTTATTCCTTCTCTACCTGCTGCTCGTACGGATGGATCCAGGTGAGAAGATTCACTCAGATGACTAACCAGTTAGTGAAAAGGATTCGATAAATTATTTTATAACGGCTTAATAGAGGCAGGATAAAAGGGACTGAACAAGAAATCTGAATTTGCTACACACACACACACACACACACTATTAACATTTTACAGAGAACCAGTAAAGTATTTTTTTTATTGATATGTTGGCAAAATTGTCTCCATTAGTTTATAGCATATATGCATGTAGGTTTGGTTGACAATAGCAGGTTGTAAAGTGTCTATTTATGTTCCACAGCTTTACCCTCAGCTTATCCCTGGATCCTGCGGCTGTATGGACTCTGGCAGCAGATGTGGAATGCCATGTTTGGCCCATACTACAGGGCTGCTTCCTGAATATAACGGCTGGTGCTAATTAGAAGATCTGGGTTCCTCTTACACTTCTTTTCAGGAGGTTTTAAGCTGAAAATAAATGTTTAGGATGTTGAACATGACTCTTTTATGTATTCAATTAATTTAAAGTTTTGAGATCCTGTATCTCAGCCCACTAAGCATCAGTTGTTTTAGGGACAAGGGAAGCTGCTGTGCACAATATTACAGCAACGCTACAAATCTTTGCAGTCACTTTGAACACGATTGGTATCAGCTCTGCTCAGCAAATTCTACCTACAGTATCAAAGGAACGCAGCGGAATGTATGTGAGGAAACGTGCTTTGGTTATAAAAAATGGAATCGCATATAGAATGTCACATTGTTAGTCCAACTTTTCAACACAGCTGACTGGAGACAACTATTATATTTTGCAACATTCTGTGATGATGCACCTTCTTCAATAATCTCTCCCATCACTCATCTTCCATCCAGAATCAGTATCGGATTGTAAAGTACCTAAAGATCCTAATCATCTCTAACTCTCTCTTTCCATTTGAATCAGAATTGGAGTTTGACTGTTCTTTGTTTATAGTTGGAACCTAAAAAAGATGATGTTTTGATAAATGTTCTTTTATCAATAAAGTTGTGTTCAAGATGAACTGTGACTCCTGATGAGACGTGAGACTAATATCCGATTATTAGAATAATTATGAAGAACACTTAAAACCCTAAGGACACACTGTACCTCGATTCGACCACCTGTAAGGGTATGTGGACCCCTGTGTTATTTTATTTTACACAACGGGCACTGACATTATAAATAACTTCTTTATTTTTATTTTTTTATTTTTTACAATCTGGTGCAAGTGTTGTAAAGTGTCTGCTACACTTAGTGGTTAGCAGTGTTTCCTTATAGCAGGAAGGTCCCAGTTTCAATTCCTACACGTATTCTCCACATGCTTGCACAGGTTTACTCCAAAAATGTACAGTAGGTTGATTCTAAATTGCCAATAGAATTGAATGTGTGTGGCCCTGTGATGGACTGCTGACCTGTCCAGGGTAGACTCCAGCAAATCACTGTGACCCCAAATAAAGAAATATTGATGAATATTGATGAAAGAACATATTTCTGAAAGATTTCTCACCATTCATGTTAATTTATTTCTCACACAACAAATCATATATGGATACAACAGGCAGTGAAAAGTGTTTATACTCCAGTTTGTGCAAAAGGAAGGAAACCTGCATACGTTTTCTACAGATTATTCTACAGTTAAATGAATCATTAAAACTATAATAAAATAAAGCAATGAAAAGGGATTGCAGTTCAGAGGCTGAATGGCAGACAGTATAAATTAATAAATGATGATTAAATGAATGAAGGAAGAGAAATTCTGCTTTGTTTTGTTTTCTCGGAACCGAAACTTGAGGACTGAAAGGAAACCGAAAGCGGTTCTATTTCTGCTTAGGATTCCCTTCGAGGTAAACTTTCCACGGCAGCAGGTCCATCGTGTAACCGGCAGGATTAACCTCCAGCGCAGGTCACAATTTCCTTTCTTTTATTTTCACACGATTTGATTTATTAAGGTTTTAAAAAGCAACATTATGTGTTCTTTAATACTTCTTCTTCTTCTTTCGGCTGCTCCCGTTAGGGGTCGCCACAGCGGATCATTCTTCTCCACCCTACCCTGTCCGCT
>JAOTRA010071322.1:0-14148 GCA_026260255.1 Pseudolaguvia tuberculata | reverse complement strand
GCCCTTCCTAACGCAACCCTCCCCATTTATCCGGGCTTGGGACCGGCACTAAGAATGCACTGGCTTGTGCAACCCTAGTGGTGGGGTTAAAGAATACAATATAATATAATAATATAAATACATTTCTAAAATGTTTTTTCTACCCCCAAGGTGGCTTTTATTATTTAATCTTTTACAGGTAGAACATCCAATTAATAATATTTAAGTGTCTTCATTAATTATACGGATCTATGTCTGATTCTAATTTACGATCAGCACAGTGTGTGAAAAATTCTTTATTCAAGGAGAAAACAGTCAAGAGGCAGAGAATAATTGACTTTTTCCATGCAATGAGGTGAGATATTTCAAGTAGACCAGCATTTCCAATCATTTGTCTGTTTTCAGGAAGAACGAGGGGCCACTTGTGGAGACCTTCACCCAAACGAAGTTCTTGACTCATCAGTGTTGATGACTTGTAGCTGATTTATTAATGAGCGTAAGGGTCTGTGTGTCACGTTGTTGTCTGGGACTCTACACTTTTGGGTGAGAAGAAAAAACCTTGCAAGCCCAAACCCGTTTGAGTTCTTATGTCCTATTAAATCTTTTTTCAGAAAACTTAGTTCACTTAATTGATCCAATACACTCTTGGGTCCCTGTTTTTATTTATCAGCAGGTCAGACTTACGTCTGTAAGTAACTTGTGACGTCAAACTTGACATCTAACGTCTATTTTTAAAAATCTTAATCTATCACACCCCCTTGGCCCCGGGCTCACAGTAGTGCAATATATCAGAGTTTCACAAAAAGCAATCATACGAAATGTCGCATGGCTGCCCTTTTCACTGAAAATTCTCACAGGATTAGGATGGAACATCCTGGTTTGTGTTTCTGACACCTGTGTCTATTTCCCATCGCTCACTGCCAATGCAGGGTGGAGCATAACCCCGACAAAGACCAAACAGCACAAATGACCCCATATTCTAACACTGAGAAATATTTAAGATTTCCAGAACTACCCTGTTGCCTCTGATGGGGTTATCAGAGGCAACCACCCTGTTGACTCAGATGACCATGAACCCCCAATTGTATAAAAGAGATAATTGTAAGTTGCATTGAATATGATAAGAAATGTACATGTAAAATGTGTTTGCTAGACCATCTATTGGTCCTGCAATGGACTGGCACCCTGTCCAGGGTGTACCCCTGTCTCTCACTCTATGTGCACTGGGATAGGCTCCAAAAAACCCTGAATTAGGGAATAAGCGGGTTTAAAGATGAATGAATGAATAGATGAAACCATCGATTGTAGAATTAATTTGAAATTCATTTATTCATCTTCTAACCTGCTACACTCCGGGTCCAAAATGGTGCTATTCTTTCGACATAGCTTGACTACCACAGCACATGGACACAATAGTGTTAATGTATATTTATGTGGACCAACAATATTAAGGCTGACAAATGAATTTTAGTGGACAAACTCCAGGATCTCGGCTTGCTGCGAGGACCATACCATTAGTGTCCCTGCTAACTTTCTAACGTCTTCTCTGGGAAATAGACTGGACAACATCTGAATCCAGCGAACCACCACTGAGACATGGCTTAGTGACATCAACACGGAACACATAATGATGTAAGAACTCGGTGTGTGTCGGACTGCTGCTCAGTGGAGTTTGTAATTGTTAGATGCGGACCGTTATATTTAGCACAGAAATTCATCTCCCCTTTAATTGTCGGTTCATTTTCTATTAGTCGATGTCTCTGTGTCTCTGTGTTGTTGTTGTCACTTTTGTCTTGCACTTGTCCTGTGTCTGCACTTACTTTGTCTTGCATGTAGCACCGTGGGCTCCTGGAGAAATGGAGTTTCATTTCCCTGTTTATACTGACCTGTCATATATGGTTTAAATGACAAAAACACTCTTTGACTTTGACTAACACCTGGTTAAGACTGTACACACATCATCTGGAGCAGTTGCCAATTCATTCATTCATTCATTCATTCATTCATTCATTCATTCATTCATTCATTCATTCATCTTCTTTCCCGCTTATTACCGAATTCAGGGTCACGGGGATCTGCTGGTGCCTATCCAAGCACACATAGGGCGAGAGGCAGGGTACACCCTGGACGGGTTGCCAGTCCATCTCAGGGCAACACATAGACAACCAGCAAAACATAGACAACCAACCATTCACACACACATTCCCTCCTATGGACAATCTGCATGTTTCTGGACTGTGAGTTTTCCTTCATGAGTACCCAGAGGAAACCCATGTAAGCGTAAGGGAGAACATGCAAACTACTAACAGAAAGATCCCCAGTCTGGGATTCGAACCCAGGACCTTCTTGTTGTGAGACGACTGTGCTATCCACTACGCCACCAACGCCGCCCCAGTTGCAAATTAAATCACAATTATTACCTGATTCGTTTAGTTTTATCTATTCACAAAAACCTAAAAATAATGTAATTAAATATAGAATATATTTAAAGGCTGTAATTGGTGTTTCCGGTGGTCAGCACTGTTCTGGAAGAGGTAAATAAACTCCTTCCTTGGTTGAAAAAAGCTAGTTTGTTCATTTGAAGTTGATTTTATATTTACATTATCTTTTACATTTACGACATTTGGCAGACGCGACTTATCCTAACGTAAAACCTAACACCAAGTTTAACCCTGACGCTAAACCTAACCCTAATCCTAACCCTAATCTTAACGCTAAACCTAACCCTAACTGTAACCCTACCGCTAAACGTAACCCTAACGCTACGCCTAACAGTAATGCTAAAGCTAACTCTAATATAAAATCTAACCATATCTCTAATCCCAACTCAACATAAATGCTAAAATCTAACCCTAACTATAGACCTAACCTTAACCTTAACTTTAACTGGAACACTAAACTTAACCCCAACTCGAATCTTAGTGCTAAATATAACCCTAAACCCTAATTCTAACTATAAACCCTACCCCTAACACTACACTAACTCAAATTCTATACCTTACCACAGCCCTAAAACTAACCCCAACACTAAACCTAACCCTAATCCTAACTCCTAACCCCTAACCCCTAAAACTAAACCTAAAACTCTAAACCCCAACTCTAAGTTTTACCTACAGTGATAAACCTAACCCTAAAACTAACACTAACCTTAAACCCTAAACCCTTAAACAAACCTCTAACTCTTACACTGACTCTAACCTTAACACCCAACACTACGCCCTTAAACTAAGCCTTAAACCTAACCCCTAATTGTAACCCTGATCGTGAAAACTGAAATGAAAAAAAGTTTTGGTTCCCACATCAGACTGTGAAAAGAGCTCTAAATAAATTTCCATTCTAGGTGTTGGTGGTTCGAATACTGGGGTCGGTGGTTGTTTAGAGGTGTTTTATTCTTTAAACTAGCAACAACAGGTTGGGTAACGGTAGATCTGGTTTAGATGACTAAAATGAGAGAAATCGAATTATTTGTCATTCTTCTCTTACAAACAGCTCAAAATACATCTAAATGTTATCCATGATTCCACAAACACAGGTTCAACTCAGTAAAAGGACATTCTGATTCAGCAGCCAATTTCCCTCTCTGGTTTCCTTCTTCACTGATAGTCCCTTAGCAGTAGTCTCAGGAAATGAGCACAGTTCAGTTATAACAGATGCACAGGCCATCATTACCTCAACCATGTCTGTTTTTCTGAAGTGCTGCCACCAGGAAGTATGTGATTATGTCATGTAATTAAAAAATGCTAATTGTTGACAATATGCATATAAATGTGGAAAATAATAATAATAAAATGACACTTTTATAATGGAAGAGGTTGTACAGAGACACTTGCAACAAATTCAAGGAAATATTATACAGATGTTCCAGGTCTATTTACAAGGGTGGTTGAAGAGTATCTATCCATCCATCCGTCCATCCGTCCATCTGCCCCCCCGTTTGTCTGTTTGTCCGTCCATCCGTCCATCCATCCATCCATGAATCCATCCATCTTGAAAAGGCTTATCTATACCAGCGTATGTGAACTTAACTTAACTTATTTGGTAGCTCGTTATTTCTAAATATTCCAATTCTAAATGTTACCCGTGACACATTCCGTGTTTGCAATCTCTTTCTAAAATGGTACCTAGCAGCACACAAAACAATCTTTAGCGGTAATTTTGCTCATGACATAACTCACTAAGTTAAATTTCCTGTTGTTCTGCCCACTGGTCTCATTTCCACAATTTGATTTGATGGTCATTATAAAGGAAGTCACACTAAAGGTAAAAGTATGAAATCTTCTGATCCTGCCATTCAAGAATTTCAAGACTAGTCAAACTAACCATCAGAGGCCTCAGTACGTAGTGTGGGAATCTTTTAGGATAAAGTTGCAGCAGCTACTTTGCCTTAAATGTCCATTTCTATTTCTAGAAATATTGTGTCTATGTATCTGTATTTGTCATGCAAGGGAAGGGGAGTGTTATCGGGGATAAGGAGTGCACCCAAATGCAAGATTGGTGGTTTAAATAAATCCATTTTATTGATGGTAAGTTTAAAAAAAAAACCCAATACACAAGATCAAGATTTAGTTTCCAAAAACAGGCATATCTAGATGAGATCAAAACCCTACTTGACTTGACTTGACAGACTAGACGACACGAGACCAAAAATTTACGAGATCAAAACATACATGACATGACGAGACTCGGGAAATACGAAAAAAGGGCAACAAGGCATGAAATGGCAAGAAAGGGCGAAAAGGGCGAGAAAGGGTGACGATCCAACAACCCTAAGAGAAATGCTGCCGGCTTATAAAGCGCGCGCAATTGGAGCACGACGAGACTCAGCAGCGCGCCGGAGACGCTCATCACAGAGGAGGGCGTGACAGTATTCATCCATTAATATTTTATCTAACCTGCTTCTGCACTAATTCTGGGTCTCACAGGGGTCTGCTGGAACCTATCAAAGTGCACATAGGATGAGAGGCAGGGATACAGCCTGGACAGGTCACCAGTCTATCGAAGGGCCACACAACCACTCATGGGCAATTTAGAATCACCAATCAACGTATATGTGGGAGGAAACAGGAGTACCCAGAAAAAAAACCAGGCAAGCATGTGGAGAACATGCAAACTCTGCACAGAAGACCCTTGGCTCTGAAATTAAACTGGACCCCAAACTACACCACTACACCATCTCATCTATGTGTATACAATGCTATGGTTTACTATATAGTATATAAAATACCAAGCCCACCCAAACCTGTTGGGGATGTTTCTTATCTACACTCTTTGGTTCCAAAAAATGATGGTGTCACAAAGGGTCTGACCAAACTGACCCATCACTATCACTGACCCATCACCTCGTTTAGCTGTAATTTAAAGACCTTCTCTGTTGCACTGAAGAGGGAAGGTTTCCTCTTGAGTTGGGTTCCTAATCCTAACCCTGGTTCTTTTTTATTTCATCTCACTGGGCAACCAGGTTGCCCGGTATTGTAACAAACTGGGTGCAGACAAAGCAGCAGAATCCATGATGCAGAGTTTAATCCAATTTTATTTGGGAAAGGGATAGGGAAGGCAAACAGGTCCAAGGCAAAATCCAAAAGAGAAGTCAAGTCACAAAGCTGAAGGTCAAATATCCAAAGAGTAATCCAGTTCAAAGTAGTTCAGAAATGCTCAGCAAGGCCTAGGGCAACAATACTTCACAATTAGCCTTAGGAGGCCACCTGTTTATATAGGCAGCCCACGCCCACTTAACTCAACCAGGAAGTAGATTCCTAGAATTCGGGCGAGGGCTCCCTCTGCAGGCGGTCCTCCCAAGGCATAGTCCTTACAGGTATGGATAAATTTCCCCTTCTAAAGAATAATTTTTCATTCTTAACACATTATCTGTGTGAGGATGCTGTCACACAGTGTTCACTGTTACATGTTCTATACAAATATAAATGAATGAAATTGAATTGCTACGGTTTGTGTGGAAGAACCTTGATGGTCTGCACAGAAACTGGAAAGTTTTGATTCTAGTCTTCCAACTTTATATTGACATCAGCACTAAGATCCATCATAGTAGTCCTGCCATTTCTGACACCATCCTATGTATACACAATTAGGTAAAGTCATTCCATGCATTTGACATCAAGCCAGAAGGAAAATGGTTAGGACCTCCCTTTTTTGGACTATTTCAAGACCAGAACAGAGAAAAGAATTAGTTAGTAATCAAGCAGAAACGGAGACCTTAGAAAAATCTTCCAAGGCATGCTTGTTTAGTAACATTATATCCTTGTGGAGGTAGCTGAAATGTAAACATTTCTGGCTTATTTTGCCATGAGGACCAGGATTCATGCCACAACACTACCAAGCTGCCATTTAGCCATAAACCCTTTTTGCTAGTGAGCCATATTGCATCTGACACCCCAACTTCCTAAAAAAAGAATAACACAATTCAATCGTGCATACGTGATGAATACAAGTTTTTACTTCAGTTAGTACCGCCTTATTATGATGGTCTGATAGTCTGAAGGCATTAAATTAAAACAAATGTCTAATGCAAATGTCAAAATAGCAATCATAAAAAAGCAAGCATGGTGAGAACATGCAAAAATGCAAAATATAAAATATTTTCTATATTTTCTGCCTGAATCCACAGCAGATGAAATAGGGAGGCCTAATCTGATTAGTGAACATGCAGAATTCTGTAATTTGATTGACCCTGTGGGCCAATGCACTCTGGGAGTTGGAGATGCGCATTGGCAACCTGATGCCTGTAATGACCAGCCCAACTCTCTGGTCATCATAAATTTATGAATCTAATCAGGGTGATGATAAACTTGTGTCCTGTGACAACTGAAAACAGATATTTGAATGCCAACAAGGGAAAAATGGACTCTGGAATAAGTTATAAATACACGATGTGCAAAACTAAATGGAAAATCTCCAGACCTTAACTATAAACTACAGTCCATGTTGTCAATAAAATCGAATTATTTGTGGAATAAAACACGTAAACAGGTATTATGGTCTTGACTATATTTATAGGATATATGGCACCTTATCAATCAACCTAACAGACAGATGACCCAGAGAACAGTGAGAACAGTGTTTATGTTTGTACTCGACTCGATGGGAGTCAATCAGAGTGCAGGTCACACTCTAGATTTAATCTATATTGGTAGAAGAATGCTGAAGATGGAGATGCCTGGCAGGAGGAAGGAGGAAAAGAGGAAGACCAAAGAGGAGGTTTATGGGTGTGGTGAGGGTAACCATGCAGGTAGTTGGGGTGAAAGAGGCAGATGTAGAGGACAGGGTAGTGTGGAAAAGAGTGATCCGTTTTGGCGACCCCTAACGGGAGCAGCCGAAAGGAGAAGGAGTTTGGGGTAAGTGTAGTTAATATAGAGACAATTCATCTTAGCTCACAGAAAATGAAATGCATTAAATGTACCTTTAAAACTTTATTCTCTATCTCCCTGAATTATCCACCATGATTAAATCACCATCTGATCTTACAGAACTCAACCAGATGATTGATTGTTTAGAATCAAAATTTTGCTTTGCTCTAGATAGAGTAGCCACAGCTAAAAAATTATTAAAGATAAAGAAAGCATGTGATCACATGCTCTTTGAAAGCTCTTAGTGAAGCTGGATCAGCTTATATCTCTTCCCTTATAAGATATCATTCATTCATTCATTCATTCATTTATCTTTCACAGTTTTTGAACTGTGAAGGGAAACCAGAGTACCCAGTGAAAACCCACAGTAGTGTCTAGAACATGCACAGGAAGACCCCTTACCTGGGAATCGAACCCGCAACCTTCTTGTTGTAAGGTGACTCTTGCTAACCACTACGCCACCGCATCAGCCAGTGCAGAATATTATTCAAAATAATCATAGTTTTGCATTTAACGCTGTAGAAAAACAAACCAGAAATAAGTAAACCAGAAAACCACTGAAACCTCCATGGTAACAGCCTGCAATAGTGAGGATTTCAGGAACTTTAATGACATTGCAAACATTAAGCAGAAAATCCACCTGCTTTGAAACTAGATCCTTTAATTGATTCTGAGGATAGAACTAATGACATCAGATAATAACATAGAAATTTTACTCCTCTGGAAGAGAATGATTGATTTTCATGAATCTTCTACTAAATCATTAAGTTGCATATTTGAACCTTTTTGAACACACAGACTTTCCTCAGCAGGTAGTATTGGCAGTAAAAGAACCCCTGTAGAAAATATTTAATGCTTCACTCAACAGGTAATATGTTCCAAAATCGTATAAATTGTTATTAAACCGCTAGCTAAGAAACCAGACCTTGACCCTAGCAAGTTGTCAAACTACAGGCCAATATCAAACCTCCTTTTTAAATCCAATATCATACAAAAGGTAGTAACGCAGCCATTCTATTGTTGCAGAATATATTTACACTGGAAAAACATATGCATATTGTATCAATCAGGATTTACTATCACTCAGGATAGGGCAGCTATCAATGTATTCCATTGGCAAATATGGTGTTCCTCAGGGTTCGGTTTTAGGTCCGTTGCTTTTCTCATGGTACATTCTTTCACTTAGCAATATAGTTTTAACTGCAAAGGAAACAGCTAGGCCAAAGGTAAAACGTCTGTTTTAAAAGTAATGTCGAACAATGCGTGAAGGACAAAAGGGACTGGATGCTAATCACATTCCTTTCTGCTTAAGCCTTCCAGAAAAGACTTGTGTGTGATTATTGATAATATTACATTTCATCTTAGAAACATCAAAATAAGAAATTTCTCTCTCTACTCTCTCTTTATGTTGAGGTACAGCATGCCACACCTGAGATGCTAGTGTTTAAGACCACCCCTCCACTGTGACTGTATAATTCCTGTTCATCACCCAATGAAGATGGGCTCCCTGTTGAGTCTGGTTTCTCTCAAGGTTTCTTTTTATTTCCACCCAGAGAGATTTTCCTTGTCACTGTCTTTTCCGGTTTGCTCATAACAGACAAAAAGACTTCTTTTTATCACATAATTGTCTTTGATTGTGTAAAGCTAATTTGAGACAATCACCATTGTAAAACAAGTTAAAAAGCAGAATTTATTGTTTTTGGACTGTGAGAAGAAACAGGAGAACTCTGAGAAAACCCATACAAGCATGGGGATAAGATACAAATTCTACACAGAAAGACTTCTGTCTGGAATTTCAAATGCTGGAACTTTTCCTGGTTTTCCGTGATGTTGGTGGGGTGTCTTCCTTGATGGTATTGGGGTCTAGCAGGCTAGTTTACAAAAACTGGTAATAACATCAAATTGATCAAAGTAATAAATTGTTTATTTTAGCTGCTTCGCTATATTATTCATTCATTCATTCATTCATTCATTCATTCATTCATCTTATTGCCCCTTTATTCCCTAATTCGGTCTACTGGCACCTATTCTAGCACACATAGGGCGAGAGGCGGGGGTACACCCGGGACGGGTCACCAGTCCATCTCAGGGCAACAGATAGACAAACAACCATTCACACACACATTCACTCCTATGGACAAGAGGAGGAGAATATGCAAACTCTGCACAGAAAGATCCCCGGCCCAAGAATCAAACCCGGGACCTTCTTGTTGTGAGACAACCGTGCTATCCACTATGCCACCGCGCTGCCCCTTGGCTATATTATTTCCCATGAAATTAAGATCTTATATACAAACCCAATTACAAAAAAGTTGGGACACTGTACAAATTGTGAATAAAAACAGAATGCAATGATGTGGAAGTTTCAAATGTCTTTATTTTATTCAAAATACAACATAGCTAACATATCAAATGTTTCAACTGAGAAAAAGTATCATTTTAAGGGAAAAATAAGTTCAGATTTTAAGGCATTAACACATCTCCAAAAAAAATGGGACAAGGCCATGTTTACCGCTGTGTGGAATCCCCTCTTTTTTTTCCTTTTTTTTATAACAGTCTGTAAACGTCTGGGGACTGAGGAGACAAGTTGCTCAAGTTTAGGACTAGGAATGTTGTCCCACACTGTAATCTTGAATAAGTTGACAAAACTCCAAAAATTTGAGGTAATCACTTACGCCAAATTTTTTAAGTTATGAAATGTCCAATTTTAAGTAAGCAGAAACATCTAGTTTTCAATTTGTTGTATTCATGCAAAATCCTTTCTTCTTACTTAAAATACTAGTTACCCTGCTTATACAGTCTGATAGCACTTTACTTCATTTGTTTTATTTCTCCCAAATGTAAATACTTAGTCACCCAGTTTATACACTTTAATAGAATTGTTTAAATTAACTTTTCCATTTTGAGTTCCATAAATTAAATTAATCAAATTCTACATCTGTAAACACTATAAATGTATGAAAATGCATCTGTAATTTGAAGCACACACAATACCCATTTCTAACATTTATTTTTAAACAAACATGTCCAACAGGTAATACTGTCTTTATACAGTGTTTTATTTAATATAATAAATGAATATTGTCTTTATACAGTGTTTTATTCGATATAATAAATGAACATGACCCTGTAAAGGACCGATAGATGTTTATAAATAATTTGCTCTTCCAGTCCATTATCTCACTTAAAATCTAGAATAGACAAAAAAAAACAACAACACAAAAACCATGTGACTGACAATAGTATTACTATGCAGTGTTGTTTTTTTTTTTTACATGCAGTATATAAAATATATATACACTGTCAAAAGATTAGATTTGACTCGATACAAATAATATTAGCATCCAGTATAACAAAAAAATAGTTGCGCTAAATTAGCCATTAATAAGTGTAATTTAAAAACGGTCCCGGCGCCGTAAAATTAAATATAAAATAATCCTACATTTAATTTCTTCAAAAAATCTCACACTGACACTAAAAGTTATCTCAAGAATCTAACACTATCTCCAGCCAAATGTATATTGTATTTGGATATTTGGATATTTTACTTAATATAGTGTGTAGTGTGAAGCGAGGCCGATCCGCCATCTTGGAAAGAATGAACAAATCATGAGCGCGAGAACAACAGTTTACGTGAACCTGGATTACGTCATATGTAAAATCACAAAGCTAAAAGATTTTGAGTTAATAAAAGTGTAAAGAGACATTTTGTGTAAATTAAAACAGCTACATTTTTCAACTTACTTGAAAGGTTTAATTTTTACAAACTCATAAATAGGAAAAAGTTCTAAATACTCAATTTATAATAATATTAAAAATATTTAAGTTACTACAAGCCAGTTCAATTAATCAGTTACAACATTCGGGTTTACAGTGCATTCTTGTCTAATACAAGTTTCTAGTTGTCCAAATGTCTTAAGTCTTTTTTGTCACATCTTCCTCTATGGGTGAAAGATCTGGACGGACTGGCCATTTCAGTACCCGGATCCTTCTCCTAAACAGCCATGATGTTGTAATTGATGCAGTATGTAATCTGGAATTGTCATGTTGGAAAATGCAAGGTCTTCCCTGAAAGAGACGATGTCTGGATGGGAGCATATGTTGTTCTAGAACTTGGATATACCTTTCAGCATTGATGGTTTCCAGATGTGTAAGCTGCTCATACCACACGCACTCATGCAACCACATACCATCAGAGATGCAGGCTTCTGAACTGAGCGCTGATAACAACTTGGGTTGTTCTTGTCCTCTTTAGTCCGGATGGCCTGGCGTCCCAGTTTCTCCCCCAAAAAACTTCAAATTTGTCTGACCACAGAACAGTTTTCCACTTTGCCACATTTTTTTTAAATGAGCCTTGGTCCAGAGAAACACAGTTAATGAAAAAGACCAATATTCATTCATTCATTCATTCATTCATTCATTCATTCATTCATCTTTTAACCCAATTAATTCCTAATTAGGATCCCAAATAGGGTGCAAGGCTGGGTTACACACTGGACAGGTCGCCAGTCCATCTCAGGTCCACACAAATAGGACAATTGGGACTCACCAATCAACCGTTTAAAAAGAATCTTTTATCCAAACCAACTGAGCAATTGTGGGTAAAGGGCCTTGCTCAAGGGCCCGCAGTGGTTGCTTGGTAATCGAACCCCGGTTCTTCTGGTATCAGTCCAACACCTTAACCACTAAGCCACCACTTCCCAATTAGCAGGGTTTGTTATTGCATCATGGCAGTTTTCCGGATCTGATTATAGGATCCTGGAACTGGGATACAACATGTACTTAGGAGAAGATGGATGAATGAATGCATGAGTGTTGTTTTTTCCTGTACACGTTATACTATAAATTAAGTTTAGTGTTGAATTATTTGTATATCGCGCGCTAAACTCCGGTCATCCTGTCCACTTTGCGCACAATTAAAAGTGACTAAGACTCGCGTCTCTTAAACAAATTTAAAAAAAAACAAAAAACGTTTTGCCCACGTGCTTTCAAGAACCAGACCACCAGCGATTAATTCCCTCCCCGTCATTTCTCTGCTCGGACTCGATACTACCGGGACCTTCATGACGCAAGGAAGTGTCAGAGGAAAACGACACGACCGACGGTATAAAATGCAGCAGGAGGAGGAAAGGAGAAGAAGAGCAAAGGGAGAGAAAGACAAGAAAAAACGACGAGGAAAGAAACCTTTTTTTTCCGATTTTTATTCTCGGAGGAGAAGCTTCGGGAGA
Source organism: Pseudolaguvia tuberculata (assembly GCA_026260255.1). Classification (NCBI taxonomy): domain Eukaryota; kingdom Metazoa; phylum Chordata; class Actinopteri; order Siluriformes; family Sisoridae; genus Pseudolaguvia; species Pseudolaguvia tuberculata. Next base: position 1,580 of record JAOTRA010071322.1, on the reverse strand, counting down.
TTTTTTCTGCGCACAGAAAACGCGCTGCTGTTGCGGTTCCAGCACCACGGACAGCGTCTTTTGTGGTTTCAGCAACTGCGATAGTAAGTAACTATGACACAGATATAAAATAATTATCTTCTAACTGGATATTTCTAGAAAAAAAACCCATACAATTATTAAAACCGATTAATAAAAATAAAACATTTTATATAAATAAAAATAAAAACATTTTTCTTTATTTTTAAAGTCATTTTTAGTGTAAATGGAATTAAAAATCTTTGAAGTCTAAACGATTAAACAACTAGAAATTCACTTCATGATAAAATATCTGAAATTCAATATCTGCAGTTAAGAAGAATAATAATTAGGAAATTCCAGCCCCTAAATCTGTAAAAATAAAAATATCTAAGTTTAAACTAAAATATTAATATAAAAAATTTGTAAGAACTAAAATTAAACTTATAAATGAAATTCATCATTTAATCATTTGTTAATATATATGTTAAAACTCCTTTTGTGAAAATAAAGAACTGAAATTTTTGTATAATTTATGTGGAAGAATGCAGTGCTGTCCCATTTATTAATATACATTAAAGTTTACTGGTATATCTATTTTATTTCTTTATTTTAGTTCCTATTCAAGAAACAACTTGCCAAGCATTTATTACTCCCCGCACTGCAGCACAGTTCCTTAGATCCTCAGGTACTGCTTTTCTGATTCCACCAACCATCAGGGTTCAGGGTGGGGTCAGTTTTCCAAAATAAATTTTAGATGAATTCTTGATTTACAAACTAGCAGTGCAGTGCAGTGACTAGAAGAACTAGTGTATATTACTCAGTATGAGGGCATCTGCAAAATGATGGTTCATGTTAAATTATATATAATTATATTTGTACCCAGGCTAATGAGCTTTTATATTGTACTAGCTATGAAGACAGCCAAAGGATCGGTGAGCACCTCACACTTCTGCTTTATGGCCCTGTGTAGCGTGTTGTGCTGTAGGACACTTTCAGCTCTCCCAGCAATCAACACCTACTCTGCTATCAGGTGAGAAGACCAACTCCTGCTCTGAAATCCTGCTTAAAATTTGCTGTCATGATAAATGAAAGGATAAATGAGAGACTGGCCCATGGTGATGCTCTGTAGGTCAGGCAGCCTGAGCAGTGATGGTGACAGCGCATGGCAGAGTGAACCGTCCCAGGACATGGAAGTCTATAAACTTCTGTATGGAATTGCAAACACATTAAAAAGGTACATCCATCCATTCATATACCCACCCATGACAAATCCATACATTTGCTCACCCGTCCATCCATCTGTGCATCTGTGCATCTGTCCGTCCGTCCATCCATCCATCCATCCATCCGTCGGTCCGTCTGTCCGTCCGTCCGCCCATCCGTCCGTCCATCCATCCATTCATCTATCCATCAATTATTCCTTATTTGGGGTGAAGAGATTCTGCTGGAGCCTATTTTAGTGTACATAAGGCAGGGATACACCCTGGACAGGTCACTAGTCCATCTCAGACACACACACACACACACACACACACACACACACACACACACACACACACACACACACACACACACACACA
>JAOTRA010071267.1:0-14158 GCA_026260255.1 Pseudolaguvia tuberculata | reverse complement strand
ACACACACACACACACACACACACACACACACACACACACACACACACACACACACACACACACACACACTTTTTCGAAGCCCTTGGATGTCGAAACATCCTCTCCTCTTATTGAATTTCAGATTTATTCAGGCAGTTTTTTTTGCTCTTTGGCTATTTAGAAGTCTGATTATTTCTGTGACTGAGGTCTTAAAACGAGTTCACTATATTCCTGGGCCAGCAGCCTTTCCCCCACTGCTACCTTCCCCAAGCCAAAGTCATCACAATCAATTTTCTATATTTAATACCCTGTGGCAGGCTTTAAAGATCCGTCTAGGTGATTCAAATAATCCGATTAAAGCCCTGCCCCAGGAAGGCTGAGATGTGGTTAAGTAATGGTCAGAGATTCAGGTATAAATAAAGAACTGTCATTTCTATTGTTACTTAAACAACATGGATTTATGGAGTTACAATATCGTGTGCCGCGGTGGCACAGTGGTTGTGTCACAACAAGAAAGTCCCGGGTTCAATTCACGAGCAGTGGGTCTTTCTGTGCGGAGTTTGTATGTCCTTCCTGCGCTTGCATGGGTTTCCTTTGGTTACTCCGGTTTCCTCCCACAGTATAAAAACATGTACATTAAGTTGATTGGTGATTCTAAATGTCTCTAAGTGTGAGTGTGTGTGTGAATGGTTGTTCATCTATGTGTGGCGTTGTGATGGACTGGCAATCTGTCCACGATGTACCCTTGCCTCTCGCCCTATGTACGCTGGGATAGGCTCCAGCAAAAATAAATTTTGGCCTAATTCTGGGATGGGTGCAAAGCCCTTGAACATACGATTTGAGAAGAAGAAAAAGAACAAGAAGAAGAAGAAGAAGAAGAAAAAGAAAAAGAAGAAGGAACATAATAATTCCAAGAGTGTCTTCGCACCGCAAATATGCTCAGGTCCTTAACAACTAAGAGGACTATTGTCTATTAACATCATATTCAGGCAGAGAGCAAAAGAAGAACAATATAATCCGTCCATTATTTGTTTTGTATTGCTTTTTACATCTCACGCCAACATGAGGTGACCTCATTGAGTCTATCGGAAAGGTCTGTTTAGAAACCCGTGGGAACGGATAGCAGAGGCAGGGGCAAATGAAAAGTGGGTGCGCATTAAAAAAATCGGAGCCCACCTGATGGGAATTTCGTATATAAACTGATTAAACCAATTGCATAACCATCACCATGGAGATATACGTTCATACATTGTCTGGTTGATTAGTCCGGAAACAAATGGCATTGCAAATGCTAATTCATACATTTTTTTTAGCTCACTGACGTCACACACGTCCTATTTTCTATTATTCTGAGTGTTATATTAGGCTCCTGGCTGTCAATCATTTAACTCTACGTTCTGTGTACGACTGTAGGTGTCTGGAGGGGGGTGTTATGTGAATGCCGGGATGTGCGTGTGAGACCTCTATACGAAGACAAGCCTACATGCAGACATCGACCTCCATGCCCTTCCATCGAGTTATAGGAAAATGCTGACAGCAGTCGGGCGCTTATTTGCATTGAGAAAACCATACAGAGAGAAAGAGAAAAAAAGAGAGAGAGAAAGAATAAAAAGAAAGAGCTTTATTGAAAACAGATTTATGATGGCTCCCTTGTGAATTGGAAAAGCCGGGCACATAATGTGAGCGTGTGTTTTTATGTGTGTGTGTTATTGCTGGGATATGAAGCCTGTAGCGGAGAAGAGGGACCCAAAGTAGCGGGCCACATCAGCTGAATCTTATTACAGGAATATTTTGGTTGCACAGCTGGAGTGAGGACCCGTTCTGAGAACAATTCGGGTTCCTGAGAGGATTGAGAAGAGCGCCACGTTTTAATACACACAACTAGTCTGCTGAAAATGGCTCAAAATGTTGTCGTTATACACACACACACACACACGTCATAGAAAGGCTGGTGCTGTCTGTTAAAGCTTCGGCTGATATACCTCGTAGTGTTTTTACAGGATTACATGTATATTCTTGACAGGTGTGTGTTGTGTGCTGAGCTTTATTACGAACTGCTATGCAGACTGAATTCATGCGAGACAAAAGATGCACCTTTGTTGCAAACGTAGAAAACGTTAGCGTGTCCCGAAACATGCTATCTTTTTTTTTTTTGTCAATGCAATTTGCAGAAACTGAAGAATGGAGGAGGATATAGCATGTGGCGCATTTCCTCTCCATCTTGATGGTTTTGTTCAGTAAACAAGAGAAACTTCATTTTGGAATTCTGAGACTTGGAGTTGTGACACCGGAAGAAACAGAGATGTCTATCAACAACAGCGTGTTGAGTTCGCAATTATATTTCGCAATTGCTCTTCATCCATCATATTCCTCCTCTACTAAAGATGACAAAGTGTTTACACTCCTCAGATGTCGAACCACGTCCAAATCCTGCACGGCTCCACTTCTGCCTTAGCTCAAAGTTCTAGTTTTGAAACACTGTGAAGTGTCACAACACAGTAACACAAGCCAAAAACCTACAAGCTGCAAGAGCAGCTCGTTCACATGAGCAAAACTACATGCGATAATGCAACGGCGTATGTTTAAACCTAAACAATCAGCAATGGACTATTGTTCAAATTAATTCATTCATTCAATCATTCATTCATTCATTCATCTTCTACATCCCTGTTGCCTAACTCACGAGAGTCCGCTGGATCCCATCCTGGCGCACATAGAGTGAAAACCTAGGGTTAGGGTTCAAGGTTTACAGTTATGGTTTAGGTGTAAGATTAGGGATTACAATTTACGGTTTGAGCTGTTGTTCAAATGGTTAAGGTGCTGAGTTGTTGATCGGGAAACCTTGATTCAAGCCCCACTACCGCCAAAGAAGACCTGGGCTCATGTCCACCACTGTTGGGTCCTAGAGCAAGACCCTTAATCCTTCCTGCTCCAGGGACGTTGTACAATAGCTGACCCTGCGCTCAGACCCCCAACTTACTAAGATGGGATATGCGAAGAAAAACATTTCACTATATGTTGCACTCTGTATAATCATGTATGGGACAAAATAAAATGACTTTCTTTCTTAAAGTTTAGGGGTTATCGATAAGGGTTAGTGTTTAGGGTCAGCTTTAGAGTTTAGGGTAAAGATTAAGTTTTACAGTTAGGGTTTAGGTCAGGGTCGACATAAAATGCACATCAGTATTTAAGGTTCTAAACTGATGTTTAGAAGTACAGGTTTAGCAGATTTATGTGAAAGGGAGTGGCTTTGGTTGTTTGTCTATGTGTGGCCCTGTGATAGACTAGTGTACATTCTCAGGTATCTTCTGGGTCTCTTATCAATTCCACAAAATGGTTGTGGGTGAATTGATACCATGCAGTTTCTCTGAGTGTGTATAACTGTGCGAGAACGGGTATGTAACGGTGTACATAATGTTATCTAATGCAAGATGTGTCCTTACCTTATGCCCCCAAAAAATAAGCTCCAGCAAAACCCAATGTGACCCCTCGGATTAGGGAATAAGTGAGGATGACGATGAATGAATGAATGAATGAAATTGTAATTGGGAAATTCTTGAAAAACATTTAAGACGTCTAAAGAGTTTTTTCTAACGAAATGACCCCTGTGACCCCGAATATTAACGAAGATAAATTAATGAATAATTGAATTTGTTTTAGACCTAGATTTCTTAAATCGTATATCATAGTATTTTCTGTCATTTTTTGCACCCTATGCAACTATGAAAACAAGGGACAATAACAAGTAGAACACAGTAAAGTCGGATGTAAATGGAAATCAAATGTCAGACTTGGGACCTCGCCATATGCGACCAGCCTTGGGGTCGTAGTGCACAGAATGTGATTACGCCTATGAGTCATCTAAAAGGGAAACTAGCGCACTGCAAGCTACAGAACATGTGTGCAAAGACATGTTTGTTTTTTGTCAGAAATGCATGTTATGCAACTTGTGCAGCCTTTTTAAAGAGTGAAAGCAACACAACAGGAACATGATGTCGGTTTTCTCTGAAAGTGTAATCACTCTCATTTTATATGTGGAAGGAATTATTGCATGGTTATATTTGCTTTCAGTTTGGGGATCACATATAGAAATCAAAATCAGCAAAACATCAAACGTCATTGTATTAGGCAGAGTGGTAGCATGATTACTCATTAGCACAGTTAGCATGGTTTCGATTCAGAGGCAAGGAGTGGTTAATTGGTGATTCCACATAGGTGTGTGTGTGTATAGTGTGCTCTTCTATGTGTGGCCCTGCGATGGACTGGTGTACCCCTGCCTTTTGCCCTATGTGTGCTGAAATAGGCTCTAGCGGACCCAAGTGAAGCGCTGAAGTGTGTAATTGTTACAAATCAATTGTTACTCATCAGTTAACCTGTTCTTGTGGAAATATTTAGCCCGCTACCCTCATGGAGGTGAAAATAAAAATGACATATTCTAAATTGTCCATACAACAATTGTCCTAGTGTGTGTCTGTGTGTGTGTGTGTGTGTGTGTGTGTGTGTGTGTGTGTGTGTGAGAGAGAGAGAGAGAGAGAGAGAGACTGTTGACCTGTCCACACGCTACTTTTCTAATTGTTGTGGGTACAAATTCCTGAATTCCAACCAACCTCTGTAAACAAACATAACTATAATTGTACAATTTGTAAGGTGCTGTGTTGTTGTTCAGAAAACTTGGAAAAGCTGAGATCAAGCCCCACAGCCACCAAGAAAGACCAGGTTCAAGTTCTGCCTAGTCTGCCACTATTGGGTCCTTAACCCATCCTGATGCAGAGGCACTGTACCATAGCTAACCCTGCGCTCAGACTCCAACCTACCAATATGAGATATGAGAAGTAAAATATTTCACAATATGTTCTACAGTGTAACGTACATGTATGTTTATTTATTAATTCATTTTCTAACCCACTTATTCTCTAATTCAGAGGTCATTTGGGTCTGCCTGAGCTTATCCCAGTACAGAGGCATGTGTACACCCTTGACAGGTCACCAGTCTATCATACATAGAAGAACAACCACTCACACACACACACACACACACACACACACACATACACACACACATACACACAACAATCCTATGGCCAATTCAGAATCACTAATCAACCTAATGTACATGTTTTTGCAGTGTGAAATGAAACTACCTGGAGAAAGGAGTACCCAGGAGTACTCGGTCAATCCTTATTTCTTACTTTTTTTTGACATAACACAATGTACTACAAACAGCCCATCTGATTCTCCCAACTAGACCCAACATGCCACACACATACCCATCACCTCCTCACCAGGTTCTCAGTCCCATCAAACTATTTATTCCACCAATTTCCTCAGCATCACTGCTTCTAGTGAGTTTCTGTGCCCTGTGTATTGACTTCCAGACTAAATACTTTGGTATATAGTTTTGTTTCCTGCCCCATTGACCTTGTTTTATTTCTCGGATTACAGTTTCATTTCTGCCATGACCCTGTGCCTGTTCACAGACTGCGAGTTGATTACCGCTATTATTAGAGCTGCATATTGATCGCAGTTGCGGTTCAACTGACTCTTCGTTACGTTAAGGACTAACAAGCGCTCTGTTTTTACATACATAATGAGACATTAATTGTGCAACAGTGTGGATTAGTTTTATAAATAAAACTCAGACAGTTTAATTTCTCAACCCTTTTTATCTTGTGTGTCTGAGTACAGAAAATAAAGGGTTCCAGGGTTTTTTTTTCTAACAATGATCCTGATTATTTTTTAAACAAATAATAAAAGCAGACATTTCTTATCCCGGGCTTTAGTTAAATATGATGACTTATTAATGGCTCCCTTCATGCTAAGACATTCCACTGCACGTACCATAAAGACGAGCAGAAATCCGACAACGCAGGAAGTGTTGATAATGCAACAATATATATTATGATCAGTTTAGCTGCATCAGAAACATCTCCAATTTTTCCTCCAGATTTAGAAATGATGGTGCAGTGTTTAAGGTGTTGGACTGCTGACTAGAAGATCAACGTTTGTGGTTAGCTTGGTCCCCTCACAGCAAGAAGGTCCCGGGTTCGATTTACTGGCAAGGGGTCTTTCTATGCAGAGTTTTCATGTTCTCCCGCGCTAGTATGGTTTTACTCTGGGTACTCCAGTTACCTCTCAGAATCCAAAAACATTTTGATTGGTGATTTTAAATTACCAATAGAAGTGAGTCTATGTATGTGCTTGGTTGGATGTCTAAATTTAGCCCTGCAATGGACTTGTCCAGGATGCTCCTACAATGCACTTTTCTCCCATGACCCTGAATTAGGGAATAAACAGGTTAGATGAATGAACAAATGGTATCGCAGCGGTTCAAGTGTTGGCCTGCTAATGCAGAAGATCAGGGTTCCCCACTAAATCGGAATAAAAAATGGTGGTGTGGGGCAGGGGGTTCTTGGCTTGTACTCCATTACGTCCAAGTTTGATTTAAATAGCACTCTGTTTTCTTTCGACAACACTTTAGGGATCAGAGCCAAAGATGTGTGTGACAAAATAACAAGAAGGTCTACAGAAAGAATCTAAACATTCAGTAAAGAAAGCAAATCTTTAGCCACAAAAGGGTTTCAGACACCAGTGTGCTTTTTCTGGTCGAATGGTAGCCAGAAATAGCATTAGTCTTTACACACTGGCTAAAGCTGAGTTGACAGACCTCCCGAAAACCAGCCCACCAGCTATGCTGAAAGCAGCCGATTGTTTCGTTGTAAAGCATTCTTCATATACAACACATGTGGCTCAAACCCAAACAACAGGGTCTCATCGAGCCTACAGGCGTCTCATGGCTGGTTAGCTTGGAATTGTAAGTGAAAAGAACCTTACAGGACAAGGTATCTTTTCTGTCAATGCTTTGTTCACAGTGTAGAAAGAGTCTGACTCGTTTCGCTCTTGCTCTCTAAATGGCCTTATTTATTCTCTCCAGTGTCCGCTGGATCAGACAGATATGTATTTACCCTTGTTGTCCTAATGGGAAATGGATTAACTTTAGGTCAGGCTGATAAACTAGAATTAAAAAACCTGCTGATTGACACTGATTGCATGGTTTTACTAAAGGTTCTCTGGTTTCCTCCCACTGTACAAAAAACATTTGGTTGATTGGTATTTCTAAATTTCCCACAGCAGTGAGTGTGAGTGTCTGTGCCCTTGTGTAGGACTGGCCACCTGGTCAGGGTGTACCCCTCTTACCTTTGGCCCCTTCAGAGATCTGGGATATGGGATATGTTTTAGCAGACCTCCTGTGACCTCGAATTAGAGAATAAGATTGTTTGAAGATAACTAAAAAAAGAAATTAATTTATAGTATAATTAATTAATCATATGTATCATGTCTATTAGAGACCTAGTTGAACATATACTAAGATTAGGGTTGTGCAAAATGATCTATACAGCAAACAATTCATACAATACAGCAAATATTTTTTTCACAATAGTGCATTCCAACCGCTATTGATGCCTATTAAAGTTAAATTATAAACCGATACATGTTTACATTAATATTTAATTTTTGGCATGACTTTAAGCAACTTCCCCCTTTGTTCCTGTAAATGGCGCTGAGACAAATAGTCATTGTGTTAAAAACACACATGGCAAAAAAACACAGTCTAACTACAATCATTTTCACACAATATGACATCCATTGGGGCAGTGCGGTGGTGTAGTGGATAGCATGGGTGCCTTACAACAAGAAGGTCGTGGGTTCGATTTCCTGAGTTTGCTATGTAAATTATCCATAGGTGCGAATGTGTGTGTTTGTTTGTCTATGTGTGACCCCTACATCTCGCTCTATGTGAACTGGGATAGACACCATGACCTTGAATTAGGGAATAGGCTGGTAAGAAAATGAATGAATGAATGAATGAATGAATGAGATCTATTTTGACATATTGGACATATCAAATGTAACATATTTAATGGAAATTCCAGCATGAAGTTCTTCTCCAAAAGCAAGTAGCAGCTACCAGCACTTAGAAACAGTAAGAATGAATCTGTGCAGTGGGAGGGACTAGATGATCAACCGCTATTCGTCACTGACAACGATTCAGACACAATGAAGACAAATGAACACATTTGTTTCGCAGTACAGAAGCGCTGCTTTGGAGGTGTAAAGAAACTCTCCTCTACCACCACCACCTGCTCCACCATCAACTACATCTAGACAACAACACGTTGTTTGTTGTCCAGGGTGTACGCTTGCCTTCCACCTTTTCACCCTATGTGCGCTAGAATAGGCTCCAGTAGAATAAATGAATGAATGAATAAATGAATGAATGAATGAATGAATGTTGGATTGTATTTTAGATTTCTATACTATTTTGTTACTTTGTGCAATAATAAGCTGTAATTTTTTTTAAACCAAAGCAAATGTATGAAGGAAGTGGTAGCCTAGTGGTTAAGGTGTTGGACTAATACCAGAAAGACTGGGGTTCGATTCCCACCTCCACCTCAGTTGTAAAAAAGAGATCCAATGTAAGTCGCTCTGGATAAGAGCATCTGCCAAATGTCTAACTGTAACTGTATGAAAGACAGCAGTAGGCGGTGCTAATTTATGCATTCAGTATTGTCCAATTAACACATTAAATAGTTTCATTGTTCGTTTGATGTCAGCAGAGCTTCTTAATAAAAATGTCACAGAAGAGACATACAAGTGGCAGAGATAACGATAAGCGCTCTCTATGGAAGTCATGCAGGAAACAGAGGAGGAGGATGTGGAGCTATGGAGATGCTTCTGACAAGAATCTGAGAATCGGGTGGGCAGGTCAGTAGTAGGATACTGTTGAACATACATACATTTTATGAGACCAGAAAGTGGATGTGATTCTGGATTAGCTCGTCATAACCCATTAGAACCCATCAGAATCCATCAGAACCATCATACCCATAAGAACCCTTTATAACCCATCAGAATCTATCATAACCCATAAAACCCAACAGAAGCCGTCATACCCGTCAGAAACCATTATAATTCATCAGAACCATCTGATGTCATTACACAAGCACAGAGAGAAAATGGGAACTCTGGACCGAAAGCCCCTTTGCCCAGGAATCGAAGAAATACAACACTGCACTGCCCAGCTCAATTTAAATAATGCAGATGTTAATTGTACACAGACAAAAGTCAATACAACGCCTAAAAAAAGCGTTTGAACAGTCACCTGTAGTGTATACCAGCCTGCATATTTTCCAGCAACCCTCCAAAGCCCAAACAGTTCCAATCCCAACACCTCATTTATATCCTGTTTACTCCCTGCCTTCTGCATGTGACCTGGTTTTCCCCCAGTTATTCCTAGTGAATGAATGCAAATGAACAGAATGTATTAAAGATTGACTTGGATTCTGGTAAACAATGACCTGATGAGGAAAACCAGAAAGGTTAGTCTATCATCAAGAGAAGCAAAAGATGCCACAGATTTTTGGGGCCAAGTGCCAAGGGAATAAATTAGCGGAATCTCCAAGGTGGGATAGATGGAGTTATTTCCTCTCCTGTCAATCACAGGATGTGATAAAAGCCCGAACGAGCAAATGTGCGGGCGCGACTACGGTACAAAAGATGGGAAGTGTCGAGGTGCAATGATAAAGAAGCTACTGAATATTAAAATTGTTGAGTTATTGTATTATTTAGCATTTTATAGTTAGTAAATACATAAAAAAAACAAAAAATAAAAGAATAGACAATAAATGAAAACTTTTCAAATTAGATACAAATATTCTACATATATAAATTATTCATTCATTCATTCATCTAACCTACATATTCCCTAAATCAGTGGTTTTCTGGAGCCTATCATAGTGCACATAGGCCAAAAGGCAGTGGTACACCCTGGACAGTTCATCAGTCTATCCCTGAGCCACACACAGACAAACAACCACTCACATGCGCACTCCTATGGACAATTTAGAATCACCAATCAATCTAATGTAAATGTTTTTGGACTGTGGAAGGAAACCCACTTTAATAATTTATTGAGGGTTAAAAGAGGCCAGCAGTAGCAGTCTGGGAATTAAACCTATGAACTTGGACACGGTGGTTAAAGTGTTAAGCTGTTGAACAAGTTAAAATGTAATGTTTGTTAAAGAAATTTTAGCACCGTGGCATAATGTTTAGCCCGGGTTCGATTATTGGGCCAGGGATCCTTCTGTACTATGGTACTATGGGTACTCCAGTTTCTTCCCACAGAAAAAACATGTACATTCTGTGATTCTAAATTGCCCTTAGAATGTGCGAATGGTTGCTCGTCTATGTTTTTTCTTCAGTGGACTGGCAACCTGTCCAGGTTGTAACCCTGCCTCTCACCCTATGTACACTAGGATAGTCTTTAGCAAACCTTGGTGACCCCAAATTAGGAAATAAGCGGGTAAGAAGATTGAATGAATGAATGAATGAATGAATGAATGAATGAATCTTTGCATAAAACGAATTGCTCAAGAAAGTAAAGGTTCGAGACCAGTCACTTTTTTTTCTTACTGCGAAGCTGCGTAACGATGTGACGAAGTGTCTGGCTGGGTTCAACGGATTCCTTCGTAGCCTTAATGAAACACCTGGAGACTCATTTCCTGTGAGAGCACTAAAACGTGGAAAGGAAGACGTGTTCAGCTGCACTCCAGTGTGTGTTTGCCAATCTTGGGTTACTTTCTTACCGCCTGCAGCTGTACTAATGATTCTTAGTGCTTGTGGTTGGATGTAATACATGATCTACTAAACAGGAATCTTTTTTCTGTCCTTCCTACATATGTTTTGTCTGGCATTTTATTTTAAATAAAATTCATTTATTCATTCACCTTCTAACTCACTTATTACCTAATTTGGGGTCACAGGGACTTTCTGGAGACTACCACAGTGCACATATGATGAGAGGCATAGATGCACCCTGGATAGGTTGTCAGTCCATCGTAGGTCCACACATAGGCAAACACAGATATCCCACAAATTCAGATAAACTCCTAAATCGGGGTGGTGCTGAGTTGTAGTGATTAGCACGGTCACCTCACAACAAGAAGGTCCCGGGTTCGATTCCTGGCAGGGGGCCTTTTTGCGCGGAGTTTGCATGTTCTTCCTGCGCTTGCATGGGTTTCCTCCGGGTACTCCAGTTTCCACCCACAGTCCAAAAACATGCAGATTAGGTGGTTCAGATTTAGGTGATTTTAAATGTTTCATAGGAGTGTTGCCCTGAGATGGACTGGCGGCCCGTCGAGTTTACCCCTGTGTCTCACACTATGTGAGCTAGAAGAAGCGCCTATCCCAGTGCACAAAGGGCAAGAGGCGGGGGTACACCCTTGATGGGTCGCCAGTCCATCTCAGCTATATATACACTTAACAGTTACGCCATTTGGCAGATGGTCTTATCTAGAGCAACTTTCATTTGATCTTTTTATACAATTGAGCGATTGGGCTGAGGTCCTTGCTCGGTCTTTCTGGTACCAAGTCCAAAACCTTAACCACTAATCCACCACTTTGAACTTTACCATAAACCTTCTCAAGCTAAGAGAAAGTCTACCATCAAACTATCTGTATTATATTGATTGGGCTGACTGATCACTCAGATCTTTTACTCAAAGCCTGGGATACTCAAATACAGCTTTGAAAAACAAACCTCGTAGCAACATTGCGACAGAAACCAAGAAAGCATGAAAGCTCCACTGGGGTAGCCTTTTTCAAAATGTAGGGAGATACCCTACTGGTGGGAAATAGAGACATAACATGCGGTGCATGACAAATGGGGGGAGAGGATGGTATTAGGTCCTTTTTGTGCATTTATTGACAAAAACAATGCCACGTTTGAATGTCAGCCTTACTTAAAATAGCATCAAACAATGAAGAAAATGTCACATGGAACCACAAGAATGCTTTGATGTCGAAATGTTAATTAAAGCAGAAGAAAACTTTGGATAAATGGTATGCGCTAGCGGGATGGGATATGTTTGTTACATGGAATGAAATGCCTTTGTTTTGACCCATCAATTTATTCCAGCACAGTGAAATTCTTTCTTTGTATATCCCATCTTAGTAGGTTGGAATTGAAATACAGGGTTGGCTATGGTACACCGCCCTGGAGCAGGAATGATTAAGAACATTTAGAGCCACCACTTCCCCCTAAAGGCCAGTCGAAAAAAAAAAAAAAACATTGTACATATCTTGGTCTTAGATTTACGATGACTATGTTGAGGACAGATGAGTTTATAATGCTATAATATTGCTATTATAACTACCACTTCAATACTAGTTTGTTGCCATTTTCCTGTTGCAATTAGAAACAAGTGGAGCTTAGAACAAAATGGCAGAAAAAGTTTAAGAAACACTAACATGGGGTATCACAAGCAAAAAAAAGATGATAAATGGGCAAATTGCAAAAGTCAAACACAGCTTTGATAGAGTAGCTGACATACAGACAATGCAACATAAAAAAATATATGACAACGCTGATGTATGGCGAGCCGGCAAACAAGGGCTCGGGGCAGGAATCGATGGAGATGATGGAGGATGAAAAGCAGTAGTGTATGTCACAACAAATGCAAATCGACCGGAAGAGATAACATAAGACCAGGAGGTTACAAGTTAAGGATCATTCTAGAACCTAGAGAGATAAATCTTCATCAGTTCAGTCATCATAAGTTAGTCATCCTGGGAAGGTTAAAAAGTAGTTATGACATGGGAAGTAAAATAACCACATTATCTGCTTTTACTCAGTCACGTGGGTTTTGCTGAAACGTATCTCAGTGCACATACAAAAGTACCCATCCCGTTCCTAACCTCTATCCCTCGTCCTATGTGTTGGGATAGGCTCAAGCAGAACTCTATGACCACGAATTAGAGAATAAGAGGGTTAGAAGTTGAATGAATAATGAATGAATGAAAGAATGAATGAATGAATGAAATAAGCCCACAGTTGGTCTAGAGTGTTTGTTGTAGGTTGTAGCATTACAATTATTCCTTCACTGGAACTAAGAGACTAACACTGTTCCTGACCTACATTAGCACATGCTGGGTTATTATTAGAGTCCTGATCTTACCACAACTGAACCCCTTTGGAATAAACTGGAATGGCGATTGACCTACCCAAGACCTCCTTACCTGACATTGGTGTCTGATCTCACTAATGCTGTTGGAGCTGAATGAAGAGATATCTCACATTCATCAAACTAACTTCTGATGACTGGACTGATGAGAATTCATCGCTCTAGGTTCTAGAATGATTCTTAACTTGTAATCTCCTTGTCCTATGTTATCTCTTCCGGTCGATGATGAGATAGAAAGAAGTTGGTGTATTGGTTTAGGTGTTTGACTACCACACAAAAAATTGTGGGTTTACCAGATACCTGATTATGGGAACCAAACTACCATTGGCGGGTTCCTGAGCAAGACTAAAAGAAATGTTGCATAAAAGATATAAATGTAAGTGACACATGAATAAAGGGGCAAAACCAGGCAAATGGCAGGAATGTAACCTGGATGAAATCATGCTAATGATTGCCAAAAGATTAGCCAGCTAGCAGCTTGTTGGCTAAAGGAGGGCTAGAAAAGTCTGGGACTAGTGTTAAACAAGTCCTAAGAAGTGTATTTAGTTTAACAGAGGTAAAACCAAAACAATTTCTGAAGAGTCTCTCATGAATAGACAATGGATATATCTGCATAGATGAAAAATAAACAAAGCTTATCTAGGATCTAGGATCTAGAGTCCCAAAGTTAACACATATCATTGTGTGAAAACACAAATGGAGACATGTAGGGGCTAAACCTTTATAAAAATTCTCTTTTGCTCCTGAGCCAGCATTCAAACAAGGCTGGGTTTGACACATGGCACTATAGCTGACCTTCTCCATCTCATTTACTCTGTCACTCTCCTATCGCTAGCTCGTTTTCGTGGCAGAGAATTAGCACAGAAATTAAACGTTCTACCAAAACCTGGAACACACCGGCTAATGAGACTAATCAAAATGCAGAAGAACGCTCCGCCTCCACTTGAACCAAGCGACCTTTGACATGCTATTTTTCGTAGGTCAAGGAGCGTGTGATATCGAGATGCTGGGTTAAGTAGCTCTGACAACGTAATGTCATAGGTTGTCATTAACTGAGTAAAACGTGATTGTTTGTAAAAAGATATCTATCTATCTATCTATCTATCTATCTATCTATCTATCTATCTATCTATCTATCTATCTATCTATCTATCTACCT
>JAOTRA010071243.1:0-14159 GCA_026260255.1 Pseudolaguvia tuberculata | reverse complement strand
GGGTTAAACGTTGTACATAAGCAATACCAGTACAGCGAGTTATTAATCAGTTTGGTCTAATAGGAACAGCCCATGGTTTTAAGCTGTTGTGTTTAGCTAATTAGCATTGAATATACTGAAAATTCTGCAATACTTCAATGGCTTATGACATGGTAGTTTCACTCTCATGACACATGACACTAGAATATGACTAATAGCTTTTTAATATGACTAATTCTTTTAATAACTACAATAAAGTTCATATGACGTCTTAATAAAGTGTCAGCATTCTTTTAAAGGTGGCTTATAAAGATTGCGCAATCAATGCACGGCAACGAGACTCAGCCGTGCACGCGCTCCCTGCGTATGACTGCACAGCCACACCATGCCGGAGATCACAGAGGGAGGGAGTGACACCCCAAATTGCTCAGTTGTATAAAAGAAATAAATATAAGTTGCTCTGGATAACAGTGAATGTTGCCAAATACTGAAAATTTACATTTAAACATTATGTCAATTTTTAGATTCTGGGAGACCTTGGATATGGAATTCTATGTCCAAATACATTCATTCATTCATTCATCTTCTTACCCGCTTGTTCCCTAATGCAGGATCTGCTGCGCCTATCCCAGCTCACATAGGGTGAGAGGCGGGGGTACACCCTGGATGGGTCGCAAGGCAAGACATAGACAAACAACCATTCACACCTATGGACAATTTAGGATCACCAATCGACCTAATCTGCATGTTTTTGGACTGTGGGAGGAAACCCGAGTACCCAGAGGAAACCCACGTAAGTGCGGGTAGAGCATGCAAGCTCACACAGAAAGATCCCCGGCCCAGGATTCGAACTCTGGACCTTCTTTTTGTGAGGCGACCGTGCTATACAGTATGCCACCGTGCCACCCATGTCCAATACATCTATTCTATTCATAAAATGTAATTTTTAAAATCTAAGTATATTATTTTTGCCTACAATAAATATCACAACTTATTTTTTAGTCTACTAGTGTACTTTAACCAATCAACTCACCTCTATATCCAGTATATAAAACATGTCTAATAATTGGCATAATGATATTTAAAACAAAAAAAAAGGTCAAAGGTTGTTTCCTCTGAGGATAAGTTCTTAACTTTCCACATGAGTGCTATCAAACCAGAAACAATGACAAACATGTTTTTCTTCAATACCAGCTGGAGTTTCGCATGTTTACATTTACAAGATTGATTACCGCCTCTGCCCTGTGTATGACTATGCAGCATTAGCTTCTGGGATTTCCTAAGAGCACACTGCATCCCATAGTCAACAGTCATGTGTCGTAAGCTGATTGGCATCTCTAAAGTCATTTTAGTGTGTGTGTGACTTAAACCTGAATACACATTGACTCATGTCACAATATGGACTAGGATGAGGTTTCTGTGTCTTTTTATGTAAAATATTGAATATATAGAATAGATTACAGTTAGGGTATAGATTTAGGGGATAGGGTTCGTGTTAGGGATAAAGGACAAATCCCTAACACGATAGGGATAGGGGATGGGGATAAAAAATATAGTTTGTACAATATAAAAACCATTACACCTATGCAGACTTGCCAACAGGATAGCAAACCAGACATTCACCTACATTACTGTGAATGTGTAAAGACATTATATTAGTCTCATAGTCTGTAAATGTGTAAAGACATACATTAGTAATGTTTAGAAATAACAAAATACTTCACAAGCAACTGAGAGGCTTGAGTGGATCTGAGTGTCTTATCTTCCTGATGTTGAGGAGAACAAACCTGCAGGATTGTGCTACGTTAGCAATATGTGAGGAAAATGATAATTTATTGTCCATAGTTACCCCAAGATAGCAAGCAGTAGTTAAAGGGGATATTGTGGAATTGTCTAATGTAATTGACAGATTGTGACAAGATCTTGATAGGTCAGCTGGGATGAGAAGTAGTTTGGCTTTGCAAAGGTTGAGTACGATATGTCTACCAGGCAAGCTGAGATCCTGGCAGAAGATGGGGGAAAGGAAAGGACTAGATAGGTGAACGTGGTAGGTGAACCCATGTGAGGAAATGATTTTGTAAGTGAGTGTAGATGGGGAAAAGGAGAGGACAAGCCTTGTGGGACACTAGTAGTGAGTCTGCGTGGAGCAAATATAGTTCAATTTGTATAGGAATGAGTGGGTTAATTAGAACAGTAATGTAATGTAGGTGCAGTCGATGTTGCAGTTAGTACCAAAGGTATTCAGTTTAATACCTGTCTGGCTTAACAGTAAAGAATCCTCCAAAATTGTCTGTCTGTCTGTCTGTCTGTCTGTCTGTCTGTCTGTCTGTCTGTCTGTCTGTCTGTCAGGCCTATACATATGAATAACCTATAAAATTCGCTATAATTATGAAATATGTATACATAGTGTATAATATTCATTCTAATTGTAATTACATGTGTGCTGGGATAGATTAGATTAGATTACATTAGATTATATTAGATTAGATTAGAATAGATTAGATTAGATCCAATGAAATGCAGTTAGCATCTAATGGCTGTCCTTAGGCTCTGCTGACGAGACATGGGAAACCTGAGGCTCCGCTGACAAGACATGGCAGTCTTGAGACTCCGCTGGCAAGGTGGAACACAAATGCAGAGCAGGAAAGGAAGACCAGAGGTAAAGGCGCCCAACTGAAGCAAAGACAGGATGAAAAGAAACTGACACAGAACAGCCGAGGAGCCGGAGAAGGTGAAAATGAGAGAACAAGGGAAGAAGAAAATATGCGGTTAACAAAAGGAGACAGCAAAACAGAAACGACGAAACAATGGATCGAACAGGGCAAAAGGGATCAGCAACACAACCAAAGACAAAACATTAAATGGAGGTACTGGGGAACAGACAAAGTCTAAAGTCTCTACTTTGGGGCCTGTCAGGAAACTATCCGCAAGCGAGGCTGTACTCGCCCCAAGCAGCACTGAGGGAGCAGAGGCAGACTCTGAAGATGCTAATGGGGACTCTGAAGGTACTAATGGGAACTCTGAGGGCGATAAAGTGGACACTAAAGGCGCTAAAGTGAAACTAAAAATGGGTTACACTTAAGCAGTAAATGAGCGTAAATTTAAAGGAAATCACATGCTTACAAACGTCATCAGGATAAATACAATGTCCGTACATAGTCCTCTCACACACTCTCAATTAATTTTGTCAGCTCGATGCCTGGTTGCCAGGGCGATTATTTAAGTCATTAAAGGATTATACTTGTTATGGAAGTCTATGTTACGTGTGCACCCAGTCAAGCTAAGTCTGGCAATAACTAGTAATGTTTATATGTTTTGGACTGTGATTTAGAGGACAATCATGTTTCAGTGTAAAGTTTCATTCCATTCTCGTCTTGTTCTGTTTATCGCCTTATGCTTTTTCTTTCTGGTTATTTTAAGATTTTGAGTTAAAGAGTGTCCATACATCATGTATCTTTTCTCCTTGAGTTTCTGACATAATGACTCGCCCCGTAAGGATCCAGCGGGACACGAGCAGGTCTCGGCAGCTGTGGAGTGTGAGCAGCTCACAGACGCGCTGTATCCGCAGGTGCAGGAGCTGCGGTCACAATGTGCTCAGCTTGACACGCTGGAGCACGTGACACACCCCGTCAACCAAAGAACATGCCGCGTTTCCGGAACAGTTCAACGGTAATCCAGCAACAAACCTTGTCCTGCTCCCGTTTTGAAGGCTAGGCCCTCGCCCTGATCCTGCCCCACATGGATTATGGATTATTATGGACCAGAACTCCTCAGCTCCTTCTGTGCATAGCGGGCTGAGTACTTTTTCTTGTTTTCACCAGTTTGTTTAATGTTTAGATTGGTTACTGGTTTTGTTTAGAACCTCAGCCCTGAGGTTATTGTTTGTTTTGTTGTACTTTTCTGCCACCCCTTTCGCTCATCTCATCTCACCTTGCCTTGTTCCAGCCCTTGTACATACCCTTGTCGTGTTCCTGTTCCTGTTCCTGATCCCGTTTGCGCCTGCGCCCGTTGCGTCTCCAGGCCCGCCTGCACTCTGTTGTGTTTTTCTGGCCTGCATTTTGTTTTGTATATAGTTAGTTTCGTTTTATCATGTTTGTTTAACAGGTTTTGAGATGTTTTGTTTGTATTTGGTTTTATTTTGAGTTTGCCTGTTTCCTAGGGCGTTGCCCTAGGGATGCCAGAAGGCGTCCTTTTGAGGGGGGGTTATGTGAGGAGTCTGACATAGCTCCTCCCACTTGTTTAGCATTGTCATTCTGGCAATCCGGTTACATCATGGATCCGATCTCCACCAACGAACCTATGGTCCCTGAGTATTTCATTGGTGTAATTCCCTGGGTGGCGGTGTCGGGTAAAGTTAAGGTAAATTTATATATATATATATATATATATATATTTATACTGCACTGGTTACAGTTCGGTTGCATAAGTCAAAGATGTCTGATGTAAAAGTAAATTTTAACACAGGTTTTCACCTAAATGCCTTTCCTGACCAAATCCTGCATGGTTTTGGTTCAAGGTAATGAAAACACAAGAACTGGTGTACATTCTTCTTTATTAAATCTCTTCTTTATTAATTAAATAGAAAAATAAAATGTATTAGAAAGAAGGGCGGCATGGTGGCGTAGTGGATACCCCAGCTTCTTGCTCTAGGTGTGCTGGGATTGGCACAGACGACCCTCGTGACCCCGAATTAGGGAATAAATGGGTAAGAATATGAATTAATGAATGAATAAATGTTGGAAAGATTTTCACACAATAATAAGTGGTAAGGAATATATTTATTTAAAAAGTACTACAATCAGAACTTAAGTGTAAACCAAGGCACATTACAAAACCCTGGTGTCTCCTCTTTCACCTCACACTCTCCTGTCTCCTTGTGTTCCCAGTCTCCTCCACCCAAACTTAGTGAGCACAAGGAAGAATCAGTGCAACTATGGGCTACCAAACTGACTGCTCGGTAGCGTCAGTGCTGACAAAGAAGGGGGTTATGTTACTACTATTACTATGGAGACTGGAGAGCACCATGTTGAGAATATCTCATTTCACAGCACCAAACAGTGCTTCAACATCTCCTGCAATACCGCCTCTTCTTAAAGGCAAAGAAAGTTGAATTCCACAAGACACTGAACCAGTTTCTGGGTTACCACATCAGTTTTCAGCGGGTCTCCATGGAGCCTGGTAAAGTCCAACAAGGGCAGAATGACCCCAACTTTGAACTGCTACAATGACAAAGGTCCAACAATGGTTCCAAGAGTTCATGAACTTTTATTGAAGATTCATCAGGAACTAAAGCATCACAGACATACCCCTCACATCACTTCTTAAGGGGAAACCTTAAAGGTTGGTATGGGACGATGGTGCAGTCAAAGCATTCGCCATGCTTAAAGCCAAGTTCACATGGCACCCATACTCTATTACCCATACCCAGATCCTTCCTTACTATTTCTGATGGAGGGAGATGCATCAGACTGTGTGCTTAGATTCATCAAGAATAAAGAACTGTTAGCCATTAAGGAGGCACTAGTGGAGGAGAGCACTCACTCATTCATACCACAATTACATAACTGACCACAATTACATCTTAAGTAAATCAAAAGGGTGCAATAGTTGAACACACACAAGGTACGATGGGCTCTGTTTTTCACAAGGTTCCAGTCCTCTGTAAAATATCAACCTGGTATGGTCTATAGAAAGAGAATGCCAATGCTCTTTTGTGCTGTAATATCAAACAAGAGGTAGTAGTGAGTCCTGTTCTGTGGTCCATGGAATTAAATATCAGGGCCAATCACACTCAAGATCCACAGATGAGAGAATGTCAAAAATCTTTTGACTAGGACAACGCCTATTTTCATGGGTGCACATCTTCCTTGGCTCAGGTCACCCTGGTATTAAGGGAATTGATGCATATTGCACTAATATTGGTGGTGCAATCGCGACTACCACTCGGGTGTACAGAGGTTTGTCAGAGCTATCTCACTTTGTGCCAAGACATTGTCATGCTGGAGTGTTGGAGTATATGAAATATATAAATATACAGTACTGTTAAAACGTTTAAGGCAGGTATGAAAATGCTGAAAACAAAGAATGCTTTCAAAAAGTGAACAATGAACAAAAGATTATGAATGACGAAATAGAAATCTAAATCAAATCAACATTCAGTGTGACCACCCTTGTAGATACACTTGCTCACAATTTTTGAATGAAGACAGCTGGTAGAGCTAACCACAGCTAACCAAAGATCTCACCTTATGTCTGTTCATGTAACCCCAGACGCACTCAATGATGTTGAGATCATGGTTCTGTGGAGGCCATGGTTTTACTTCCAGTACTTCTTCTTGTTCTTTATGCTGAAGCTAGTTCTTAATGACTTTGCCTGTATCGGTTATTGGAGTCAACAATCCAACAAACATGGAAAGGCATACACTGGATACTAGATGAACTGGATAGCTTACTCGGTTTAGGCAAGAGAAATGTTTATAAGCACAGTTTAGACTGTAGTGTGTAGGTTCCTCGCAGTAATAGCAGAGATTCTCCTGTTGTCTTGCGAAAACAAGTTGGTATCATCTCAACACGCTAGTTCCACTTTAAGCCATTGGTTTGAATTGTCTTTGAATAAAGCTTTCAGGATATCTCGTTCCAGCCACTCTGTGCAGCAAATGTGCAAAACTGAAAGGCATACTTTGTAGTCAAATCCATGTTGCAGAGAAGAAAGAAAGAAAGTTTATTTGTCACATACATGTCACACACCGTGGGGGGAGCAGGTTCGGGAAAAAAGAGCGCACCCAAACGCAGGATTGGCGAGTTTAAATCGTCCATTTATTAAGAAAAAAGGCAAAACAAAAGTAAAAAAAAACCTGAGATATAAACTAAAGAAAATACCGTGAAGGGAAAAAAGGGCAGGAAAGACGAGACGGGACGAGAACATGAGCATGAACATGAGCTTGAGCTTGGTAGACATTCAGGGGGAAAAAAGGTGAAAGATGACCGATAATCCAACATCCCCCAGGAGAATTCTGCCGGTTTATAACCACAAGCAAATCAGCGCTAGATGAGACTCAGCTGCCTGAGAAAAGGGGGGAAAAACCTGGCCTGACGTGACATGACTGAGAAAAGGGGGGAAAAACCTGACCTGACGTGACATGACTGACTGAGAAAAGGGGTAAAAGACTTGACATGACTGAGAAAAGGGGGGAAAAACCTGGCCTGACGGGACATGACTGACTGAGAAAAGGGGGGGGGGAAACCTGGCCTGACGTGACATGACTGAGAAAAGGGGGGAAAAACCTGACATGACATGACATGACATGACTGACTGAGAAAAGGGGGGGGGAAACCTGACTTGACATGACTGAGAGAGAAAAGGGGGGAAAAACCTGACCTGACGTGACATGAAGGGGAAACACCTGACATGACGTGACATGAAGGGGAAACCTCACATGACGTGACATGACGGGGAAACCTGACATGAAAGGGAAACCAGACAAGACATGACATGACGGTGAAACCAGACATGACATGACATGAAGGGGAAACCAGACATGACATGACATGAAGGGGAAACCTGACATGACATGACATGACATGAAGGGGAAACCTGACAAGAGATAAATCTGACATGACATGAAGGGGAAACCTGACAAGAGATAAATCTGACATGACATGAGGGGGAAACCTGACAAGACATAAATCTGACATGACATGAACCTGACATGACATGACAAACCAGACATGACCTGACGAAAACCTGACGAAACCTGGGAAAAAGGGAAAACCTGACGTGACCTGGGAAAAGGGGAAACGCTGACAAGACATAAACCTGACATGACATGACATAACATAAACCTGACATGACGCGACGTGACGTGACATGAACCTGACATGGCAAAAACCTGACATGATCTGACGAAAACCTGACGTGACCTGACATTACCTGACAAGAAAGGGGGAAAACCTGACAAAAAGGAAAAAAATCACTTGAAGAGACAGGGGGAAACAAGCGTACAGAAAAAAAATACCTGGACATGAAAAAGGCAACACAACTAAACAAAAAACCTGAGGCTGAGGCTATAAGCAAAACCAATCAAACACAGACGAAAAGAATAAATAAATAAATACTCAGCCCAAAAACATAAAAGGAAAATTTGGGGTCCTGGTCTATGAATAATCCAATACCCAGAATGGGTAGGATCCAGACGAGGCCTCCCAGCCTCCGTGACAGGAACAGGGCGAGGCTTCCCAGCCTCCGTGACAGGGACAGCGCGAGGCTTCCCAGCCTCCATGACAGGGACAGCGCGAGGCTTCCCAGCCTCCATGACAGGAACAGAGCGAGGCTTCCCAGCCTCCGTGATAGGAACAGAGCGAGGCTTCCCAGCCTCCGTGACAGGAACAGAGCGAGGCTTCCCAGCCTCCGTGACTGGAACAGAGCGAGGCTTCCCAGCCTCCGTGACAGGAACAGAGAGAGGCTTCCCAGCCTCCTCAGGAGCAGACAGAGGCTTCCCAGCCTCCTCAGGAGCAGACAGTGGCTTCCCAGCCTCCTCTGGAGCAGGCAGAGGCTTCCCAGCCTCCTCAGGAGCAGACAGATGCTCCTCGACCAACTCCGGACCAGGCAGACGCTCCTCGACCACCTCCAGACCAGGCAGACGCTCCTCGACCACCTCCGGACCAGGCAGACGCTCCTCGACCACCTCTGAACCCAACAGGCCCATCTCTGGGAGGGCCAGAAAGACCAAGGCCTCCACTGGGGTGAGGAAGTCACTTGTAACGAGGAGATAAGTCAAAAGGTAGAGGAGGTCCTCCCTGAGACGTTGGTCCTCGTCCCAGGCTTGGGCTACACGGTCCAGTGCCCTCCCCGTTAAGCTTACGAACACCAGCCCACACTTGCTCCTGGGTGTGGTGTACTCGTGCGGCTGGGAAAGAAAAA
This sequence comes from Pseudolaguvia tuberculata, assembly GCA_026260255.1. Taxonomy (NCBI): domain Eukaryota; kingdom Metazoa; phylum Chordata; class Actinopteri; order Siluriformes; family Sisoridae; genus Pseudolaguvia; species Pseudolaguvia tuberculata. The sequence continues at coordinate 5,260 of JAOTRA010071243.1, read as the reverse complement.
ATGCCGCACGCTCCCGCACAAACTTACGACACTTGCCGCGACGGCCGTCATATCTATGCGGGAATGCGATCGGGCGGGGCTGCCGCCAATCCGCTGGGTGCGAAACTGGTTGGATTATTCTGTCACACATCGCGCGGGGAGCAATTTCGGGGAAAAAGAGCGCACCCAAACGCAGGATTGGCGAGTTTAAATCGTCCATTTATTAAGAAAAAGGCAAAACAAAAGTAAAAATAAAACCTGAGATATAAACTAAAGAAAATACCGTGAAGGGAAAAAAGGGCAGGAAAGACGAGACGAGACGAGACTAGACGAGAACATGAGCATGAACATGAGCTTGAGCTTGGTAGACATTCAAGGGAAAAAAAGGCGAAAGATGAGCGATAATCCAACGGCCCCCAGGAGAATTCTGCCGGTTTATAACCACAAGCGAATCAGCGCTAGATGAGACTCAGCTGCACACCGGCAACGCGCTGGAGACTTTCACACCAGAGGAGGACGTGACAATACATGATTATAAAGAGTACAACATATACCGAAATGTTTTTCACTGCATATCCCATCTTAGCAAGTTGGGGTCAGAGCGCAGGGTCAGCATAAGGAAGGGTTAACAGTGGTGGACTTGAGCCCAGGTTTTACCTTGGCAGTAGTGGGGCTTAAAACCAAGTCTTCCTGGTCTCCCAATCAATCATTTGAGCCACTACTGCCCCATATTCAAACCTGATTCTAAAAAAGTTGAGACACTGTACAAATTGTAAATCAAAACAGACTGTAATGATATTTCAAATTTCAATATTTTTTTCAGAATACAATATAGATGACAGCAAATGTTTAAACTGAGAATATGTATTATTTTAAGGGAAAGTTGATTTTAAATTTTAAGGCATCAACACGTCTCAAAAAAGGCCATGTTTATCACTGTGAGGAATCATGTCTTTCAGTCTGCAAACGTCTGGGGACTGAGGAGACAAGTGTCTCAAGTTTAGGAATAGGAATGTTGTCCCATTCTTGTCTAATACAGTTTTCCAAAAAGAACTTCAATTTTTTGTTTGTCTGAACACAGAACAGTTTTCCACTTTGCCACAGTTCATTTCTTAATGAAAACGCCTGTGCTTCTGGATCATATTTAGAACACACTCCTCACTAGCCAACACATTTCCATCTGTATCCTTTATTGCTCTAACTTTCAGTACATCCTTTTCATCTCTGCCTCAACTCCTTATACTCTGCCTACTTTTCTCATCTCTCTGCCAATCCAAATTCTGTTTTGCCAACCTCTTTCTCTTTATAGAACTATATAGAAAACTAAAAACAAAGTCATTCTTTTGGACTAAGCAAAAATCATCACTCCTCCAGTAAACACTTTGCATTCTGACTGACTGTTTACTCATTTTGTTGTTTCTTTGAATATTTATGAGTTACAGTTACAGTTTGTCTGATTTGAATAATTGAATGACGCTTAACATATACAAATGTGGCAACTGTGTTTTAAGAATCTGTAGGATAATGTATAGAGTCTCTTTTTCTAAAATAATAAAATGAATGAAAATACAGCTATTGCAGAATAAGAAGTTTTCGGTTTCTTAATGTAACTGCGTATAAAATGGGTGTTTGGGTATAGAGACTTTTTAAATATAAATATATTTAACAAATGAATATATTTTTAGACAGAGCTTTTTCGATAGGCAGTGAATATATTATTACATGTATTACATCCGAGGGTTTTTTTGTGGTTTACTGGAATGTAATGACTCATTCCAACTGCTATAAATAAAGAGTAGTACATCCTCCTTCTTAACAACGGCGCTGTGACGAGCCACGCGCGTGAACACAAGTCATGGCAGTGCGCGAGGTAAGTGAAGAAACGTCTCGTAGCTTACGTAGCCGGTGCGCCCTGACGCACAGGGTTTATCGCAGAATCTTGTTCAGAAAATGAGCGCTATTATGGATGTTATTTTTAGAGCTTTTGTAATACAAAAGCGTGTAGAATTAGAGCGCGAAAAGAACGCGCACATAGAATGGAAAGAAAGAAAGAAAGAAAGAAAGAAAGAAAGAAAGAAAGAAAGAAAGAAAGAGGGTTTGTTATAGTTTTATTATAATTTCATTGCTGCTTTATTATTACTTCTTAGTAACGATTAAACAGAAATGATTCAGTTTACTATAACTAATGCATGTATTGGGCATATTTTTGGCATCTCTTACCCAAATGATGTTTATATAGGATGACTTGTTACCAACTAATAAAACCTTACACACCTAGGCATTTGGAACAAACAATATTTGAAATTTCATATAAGGCGATTTTTAAAGGGTATATTAAAGTGTGAGTGATTTGGTAATAAAGTTTGAGTTTTAAACGAATTAAACAATTTTATTTTAAGTGAGATCAATTATTAGATTCACCAAACAACAGGGCGGTTTTATAAAAATAACATTCCATGGTTTTGGTGTTACCACACGCCAACAGAAATGAAATTTCAAATCAACAAATTATTCTTTTATTTCAATGCAAAGAAATCTTTAAATCAAATGTAAAAAAGATCATTTGACAAAATAATGTAACCTTATATAACCTAGTGTTTGGGGGCAAAAAATAGGTGAAAATAAAACTTCCACCATACTCACAGAAAAAAGTTTAGGGACATTTTATCTAGTTAAAGTTTTAATGTCAATCAACATGTACACCTTCACAAAGCTAAAATAATTGCTTTTAGATATGAGGTTCGGGTTATGGTTCTGTTCACTTTAGTAGTAGTATAATAGTAAATATGCATGTGTGTGTTTCCCCTAGTTTATACTTACAGTATTGCAACTATGCTGCATCACAACATCAGCTGTGTTTTCAAACATTAACCCAACATATGAGCGGAAGCTTCCCTCCGGCAAGACCATCACGTGTGACCTCTGCCGTCCGGGATATTACTGGCTAAAGCACTGCACGGAGACTCACCCTACCGTGTGCCGGCCGTGCACTGTAGGATTATACACAGAGTACTGGAACTACATATATGCATGTCTACCATGCAGCTTGTGCTCATCGGATCAGGTGGAGGTACAGGAGTGTACCAGCTTCAGCAACCGTGTATGCCAGTGTAAAGAAGGGTATTTTCATGACACTTACTACTGCCAGCCACATTCAGTGTGTCCAAGTGGATACGGAATCAAAGTAAAAGGTAAACTCAGGATAATTTTTGGGTGCGATGCTCAACTTTAGTATCATCTTTCAATATGTTTAGTGTGTATCCAAGAATCAACCTTATTATTTAACAGGGACTCCAGTCAATGACACGGTGTGTGAACGCTGCCAGGAAGGATTCTTCTCAAATGAACATCAGATGTGCGTTCCACACAGAAAGTGCAAAACAGATGAACGGCTTTTGCTGCCTGGCAGCAGACACACTGACAGCACGTGTGTTACTTGCAGCAGTATCGAACATGACGGTACGTTTTATGTGAAATCATTAGAATTAAGGAGAAAAAGCAAGTTAGGACATTTACCCAGGAAAAACACAGCAACACCTTTTTTAGAAGATTGTAGTAAACATGTGAGCAATGACAAGAATTAGATGTCTAAAAAGCTGTATAGTCTTAATAATAAAATTATTAAGGAAAGGTTAACGATGAAAAGATTGTGTTTTGGAATAGCCAAAATAATAGTAAACTTTGAATACAGTTCACAGCTGGTATCAACACTGGAGACACGCCAGCTTAGCATGTTCTCACAGATAGCGTCAATAATTCAACTTGCACAATATTATTTATTGATTAAGTCGAAGGTATTTGAGCAAGCTCTAGGCCTTAATTACGTCCTTAACCCCTAATTATATAAGTATATAAAAAGAGATGAAAAATAGAAAACATATAAAATCATATTACAATACTATTTATACAAATACGATTTTTCTTTCAAAGATTAAGCAACAACTTCTAACCAATCAGATTCAAGAATTCAACAACGCACATGTAATATGTAACACAGTATACGACTGCCTGAGAGTGTTTTGTAAAAGCAGACAAGATAAAATTTTACCTCAGAGTTTAGCTTTGGCATCCTAGTAAAGAATACAATAGGAGGAATCTCTGGTGTTAAATTATTCATTCTTACAGCTGTGTGTCTTCTCTTCAATAATCTTTAATAATGTATTAGTCACAGTATCAGTACGCAGATGCTAAATTAAACAGAATTTTGTCCTGTTTTTGTTTCCAGGTTGGCTAAAATATATCATCCAGCATGTTCTAGCAAATCTCAAAAATGTTTCCAAACCCAGGAGGTTATATCGCTTGATTCGGCATTTGACAAATACAAAGGACTGCTTCTTAAATCAGGATGTCTGCTTTCAGCAGCTGCAGCAGTGGCTGCATAAGGCCACGGAACAAGATGTCCGATATCTTTCCATCCTGATGCATGAGCACCGTTTAAAAAACTTGACCACCAAAATCGAGCAGAAGATTTATAGAATCCAAGAGGAAGTTAATCTGTGTAGAAACAGTCTGCCTGATCATAAGTGATGTCTTCATGTTTCTTCATGCTCACCATTTTTAAATGCACATATATTCATAAAAACAATTTATAACTTGGTAAATGAAAACCCACAACTATCATCACGATAAATTAAAGTATGCACAAGGTATTCACAGGGTGGAGTTAATATTTTGTTCTGTTTAAATTGCACTGATGTGTGTTTGTGATTTTGTGTTATCATGTATTATTTTACGATATCATGTATATTTATTTTTTGTTACTGTTTGACCTTTAAAACAGTTCTAGCCACCTGTCATGTGACTTGGCATTAGTCTGTAAATTACACAATAAAGCAGCTTAAATTGTTCAAATAACTGCTTGTGAAACATTATTACCTCTTACCATGTTGATGAATTGATGTTTATATAAACTGCATAGTAATAAAATATACCAAAGTGTAACGGGGTGTGGTGTTATTTAATGAAATTATTAAGACATTTATCTGATGCATTTAATTGTCAATTTAAAAAAATAAAGTCATTTCAATACAATTGGACTTTTCTATTATAATTATACAAATCTGATTCCTAAAAAGTTGGGGCATGAGTGGAAGTTTCAAATTTCAATATTTTATTCAGAATTAAATATAGATAACATCAAATGTTGAAAGAGAGACATTTTCAATTCAATTTCAATTCAATTTTATTTGTATAGCACTTTTTACAATAGTTATTGCCTCAAAGCAGCTTTACAGAATGAATGATAAATAGATGAATGATGAGTTTGTCCCTGATGAGCAAG
>JAOTRA010071226.1:0-14160 GCA_026260255.1 Pseudolaguvia tuberculata | reverse complement strand
AGAGAGAGAGAGAGAGAGAGAGAGAGAGAGAGAGAGAGAGAGAGAGAGAGAGAGAGACAGACAACAAAAGAAAACAACAATTGAGGGAGAGAGAGAGAAATAATTTTTCACTAAATTCTTTTTTAGCTCCACTTGCTTCACAGTTTTTTTTTATATTATGAAACAATACACATTTAGCATATTTTCCATTGACACATTTTTCTTGCAACATCAGTTAGCAAACATACTGACTACTGTACTACATTAACCCTTACCATTTACAGCATACATGTGTATACATAATCAAGATACAACTTTTCACATGAGTTCATTTACTTAATTAAAAAACAACATTCTTGTAAATGAGTGCCTTTATCTATTGTTAGCAGCTCAAACCATTCTACTAGCTTATAAACACTGCTTTAAATCCACTAATTTTCTTCTATTCTGTTATGGAGAGAAACTCAACACAACCCAACAACTACTTTTTTGGTATCCATTTAGGTCATTTTAAAAAAAGATGAAGCAGCTGTTGTTGTTGTTTGTGAGCAAGTACTCGCTTGTTGTTCACATTATTCAGGCCGGAGGCAATGTGAACTCATTTCTCCAGCCCCTATAAAAACGCTATACTACAGCTGTGCATCTCGCCCTATAGAATTACATTCAAAACAAAGAATAGCCTTAAAAAAGCTACTTATAAATGTCTTTCAGGTATTCTTATATTCAGTTCAAAACTATCAGACATATCAGCAATTACAAGACAACAATCTCATGGCAATCTTCAGTCCACTCTTCTACCAATATACTGCATGTCCCTACCATCTCAACCTATAGCCTCCCTCACCTTGTCTCCAAAACATCCTACATGCACTGTCCCTCTATTCAACTCATTTCTAATCCTGTCCATCCTAGTCACAATAAACGGTTAAAAAAAATAAAGACTACAATTCAAAATTAAGAACATAAGCGCTTATCTTTATTTCTTGATATTATATTATTTATCAGCTCAGCCCTACATACTGCTTTCATTCATTTATCTTCTTACCGGTTTATTCCATAATTCATGGTCACTGAGGTCTGCTGGTGCCTTTTTAAACCCCGAATTATACTGATGAATCAAACAGTCCACTGAAACAATCTTGCGCATGCACAGCGATTCACCACTAGTTAATAACAAACAGCAATAAACATCCACCTTATTAATTTATACAAGACAATGCAACACATTTCTACTCCTGCTGAAGGTTTTCTAAAAAAAAGGATTACACAGATGGTCTGTTAATCAGAAGGATTATGAAGCGGAACCTTGCTGTCCAATGCCACTGTCAAATAAGATCATCTGCTTACAGTGAAAGCAAAACGAAGGGGAAACCCCTAAAGGCCCTTAACACGTTCTCAGCCAATCAGCTGCTTCATCCACTCAAGTCACAAGGTCACTCATCATAATTGCTTAAATTAAATAAAAAATAAAAGGAGCAGCAAGACATTTTGAGTGTGGTAGCCTGACAGCACTGAAAACGTACATCCCATCCTCATATTCTGTACAAATCTTCAACACATGAAAGCGAGCAGACAAGACCAAGGGGTGGACTAGTGGTTAAGGTCTTGGACAGTGGTTGATTCCCAGCACCACCAAGCCACCACCCTGGGCCATTAAGCAAGGCACTTAACCTCTAATTGCTCAGTTGAATAGAGGAGATAAATGCAAGTTTATACTTTATAGTACAATTATTATAACAGTATTAAACTACCAAACATAAAAATAGTACTTGGTTAAATGCTGGTGCTGTAGGTGTGAATAATTGATAAAGGTAAACAAAATCAAAACACGGGGTGCTTGTAAAATGACGATGCTGCACAACATCAAACAGTAACAGGGTATTATAAAAATCAAAACCATCTAGCAATGCTGCTAAATTAGAATTGACAGGCAGAAAGCCTCTACAGCAATCAGTTACTACAGCAATCATGAACTTCTCACCTGTAAATTACACAGCTGATTTAATAGCACTGCCATTACTTTGATGCTGAGAAACACACTGCAGGTCTCATTATGACCGCAGGACAACTGAGGATAAAAGGTCTGACGTCTGCTCTCATCCCCCACACCAAAAATTGTCCAATTAACCAAAGGCCATTCAGAGAATCTCAAATATCTCCTTATTTTCCCATCCCCCTTAAGTGCTCCCCTGACTCCACCTCTCTTAAAATACCCCTCCTCATACCCTCAGCGCCTAGCTCTCCAACTGGGATTTGTCCAGACAACAGCAGACTCCGTGGCAGATTAAATAGAGATAACTCTGACAAGACTCAGTAATAAATCATACTTTAACCTCTTCCTCTACATCACAGAGGATGCAGCTGGACAATGGTGGATATCCCCCCCATTATCTTTACTGTGATAATATAAGAAGAAATCAGAAAGAAATAACATGAAATGCTGCATAATTTAAGACAGACAGTAATAACCAAATCTAAATTATTTAAAATTGTTCTCTTAAAACACAACAGTAAGTTGATGAAAAGTAAAATGAATTCAACAGAGACAGTAAGCGGTTAAATTGATTCCTTTATTAATGTTTAACGCCATACCAGCACTCAGGATATAGTCATGGCATCACACTAGTACTTATCTCTTGTTAAGCTAACATGTTTTGGACTGTGAGAGGAAACTGGAGTACCCAGAGTAAACCGATGCAAGCAGGCGGAGAACATGGAGAGAAATTCGCACAGAAAGACCCCCTGAGAACCTGGGAACTTCTTGATGTTTAGGCGACAGTGCTAACCATTAAGCCACCGCACAGCCAATTAGCAGACCTTAATCACTACACTACCACTGCATGATGTTCATCAAGTTCATAACGTGTGTAATATTTAATTTTGAATATATGTTAAGTAAGTAAAATCTTTTGTTACTTTAAAAAAACACTTATTTTTTCTCAAACCACTGAAGTCATGTGTGACGCAATAGGCAGACAATGACAAATTATCTCATACACTATCTCAGGGATTTAAATCTTATCTACGAGACCCAGAATGATATCATTTCCCAAAAAGACCCAACGTCCTGTGTTGCTTTAAACAAACGCAACAAATGAAACATCGTCTGACTCACTTCTTCTCTGCCCACAGGCTCAGAACCACTCATTTTGTTCTTATAAGTAACGATGATCTTACTAATACAATGTTTAAATCTTAGTTACATGGCATAGCTTGACTTACGACTTATGACATCACCAACTAAACAGACAGAAGAGATAATGTAAGCGCGGGGGGGGGGATAGTCTGATGGAGAAAAGGAGTAAAGAGGAGCGAAGTACAGAGCATGTAGATTTATCTGTGACAGTGTAGTACATGTTACCATGATCTTGCTTATATTATTATTATTTTACAAATTCAACCAATAAAGCAAATCAAACATTTAATTATATCAAGGAAAATCAAGTTGTTTTCACCCATCCCTGACATTTAGGTCAGTTTCCTTTCCAACAGACAACAATAACCCAAATTACAGTACAATCCAGAGCTTTCTAAAACTACTGTAATCAGTTTTTAATAAATGAAAAAGCTCGAGTCTAACAAATGCTATGTTTTTAGGGTTTATCTCACCGACATGCCTATACATATAATTAGGACAATAATAATAATTTGATTATACAGTATAACAACAAATTTGCCGGATCATAAAGCATCACATTTATAGACATCTTTCTATGAATACTACTAATACCACCGTGATAAGAAATAACAGTTTTAAACAATACAATGTTGTGATAACACAACTAATTATCGCAATAAAATCGATATATAAAGCAGACGCGCATTATTTAGATAGTAACCTCAGGGGTTTGTGTTTCTTCTCATCCACTGAGCTTCTTAAGGCGAAATGAATGAGACCACCTGCGCTTACAAACCAATAAGCGACTAAAAGAAAATAAATGTTGCGATTTATTTAATTATACAGACGTAGAACACTAGAATAAACCAATACGCGCGTCTTTATACCTTATATAATGTTTTAAGACGATTTTAATTAAAAAAGAAAAATAGCAACAAAGGGCGAGAGAGTGTGCAGTTTTCTGGGCTGTTCAGAAGTCACTAACAAAACTAATAATCGAAAACAATGATCTGGATTTTGTTATTTCACAAAATAAAAAACTTAAAGAATATTAAAGAAATAGATTAAAACCAACGCTGGGATTGTGAATAGTGTAAACACTCACCACTATGAAACGGAAAACACTTCAAATCCAGTTAAATCCTGTTTCCTCGAACCTCCATCAGAGATCCAACACTGACAGTTATTAAAACCATGGAGAACTCAGCGAGTCTCGGCGATAACACCACCGATACGATGGCCTCACATCCAAACTCGTGTGGAATCCTGGTTTGGATTTGCATTAACCCCCGCCTCTTCGGTGTTAAATGACCAATCGCGAGAGACGCCTCTGAAAGTAGGCGGGGCCTACATCTTCCTCTGACTAGGCTGCCTAGTCTTGTTAGTCTTGTCTAACATAAGTATATGTGTATATAGAGCAGACTTAGTTTACCATTCAAACAGATTTCGTGGTGACTATTTATTGGAAAAGTAATTATAATATATTAGCAGGCAAGGTGGCGCAGTGGTTAGCACTGTCGCCTCACACAAGAAGGTCATGGGTTCGATTGAGTGGATTTCCTCCAGGTACTGCGGTTTTCTACCACAGTCCAAAAACATGTATATTGGGTTGATTGGTGATTCTAAATTTCCCATAGGAGCCCATTGTTTGTCTACGTGTGCCCTGTGATGGACTGGCGACCTGTCCATGGCATACTGCCAGCTATTTGAAAACACTATAGGTCTTTGATGGTCTTAGCCAGTGCCTCAGTTGTTCTAACATTAATAGGAAGTTCATTCCACCATCAGTGCCAAAACATAAAAAAGTCTAGAGGCAGACTGATATATTGCCTCTTACTGGTCGGTGGAGGCTTGTTGAGTGGTGTTTGTCAAGCTGAGCAATTCAATCTACTCGAGATCAAATGTCTGATACAAAACGTGTGGACAAATAAATTACCAAATGTCAAAACCAAAGCCTTGTCAACACCATCCTAAACTCATTTTATTATTTCTGTACTGTCCTATGCATTTTTTATTTATCTATTAATTTTTATATCCAAATTCATTAAACTTATAGTGGCGGGTATCCATTAATCATTAGAGACCTTGGATAGAACACCAGTCTTTCATATGTGACCATGCACACACATGCTTAAGCTCATTTACAGTATTTGGTAGACATGCGTATTCACGCTAATCTAGCCTTGCCCAGCAGTGGTAACTTAATGGTGCTAGCCCTGATTTTCCAATTCGCAGTCCAACAACTTAACAACACTTAACCACTTCCCCTCAGACACTGTTAGGATTTGAAAACAGGATCTGCTGTGTACATTAGTAATGTTAAATTATTTCTAGGTATAATTTAGCATGGCCAATCCAGCTACCAGCTTGTTTTTTATTAGGTAGTCAAAATACAGTGAACTTTTTCACTTACTTCTTGCAAGACCTACCAATGCTGGGTATATACCTGATATCAATAAATTAAAGATACAAGCTAGATAAGCCATATAGTAGACATACTATAATAGAGGTTTCTTGCATTCTTGTATGAAGCCACACAGTGAGATTAGAGCAATCCCATTCTTCATAACCCACTCACTTTTCCCATCAAAGACTATAACTAATTAAACAGACACAGTTTTTTTAATTCACATTCGCTTTACATCAATCTGAAAAACTGAGTAGACGCATGTAGTCAGCCTTGGGCAGTGCAGCACAGACGCCTCCACACACCTCCTCTCTCAGCTTCTGTAAAACTTACCCTGTAATTATGGCTGTCATCAGCAGCCCCCAACTAGCCACAATGTTTACCGACACACAGAGAGAAATCACACCTCAAACTGAGTCTAAAAAAGTGCCATTTTTAGCCTTTGCAAAAGATTCTCCAGAATATCATATGAGTAAGGGATGAAAATAACAACCAGAACATAAGGTCTTATTTTGATTCAGTAGATCTTTCAACTGCAAGAAATTATGCTTCTTTATAAAATTATAGTGTTGAGCCATTTGCTCAGGTCAGTAATAAATGGTACCTGCCAACCCCATTTGTCCTAGTCATTACATTCCAGTTTAGTAAAACACATATGGGAGCAAACAGAGTAAAATCACATATGCTGTCTGTGTGGGAGTGATGCTAAACTCACTCTTATCTCAAGTGCAGCAACACTAACCAATTAAAGAGCTCTGTGAGATCAAGTATGCATAAGAGAGTAGATTCTTCCTAGTGTCTTGTAATTCAGTATGTGCACAAGTTCAAAAAGATGTAACCGATTGTCTTCAACCATCCTGGAGAAAGTATGTGTTAGTTCTCCCCCTTCCTGATGAGTTGAGTCATGTGATAAGGGTGAGATGGCCACTAAGTGGGAGACCCCACTAACCAAATTAACCAAATTAAACAAAAATGTTTTAATACAAAGCTGTTCAGGATGATTATCAAATAATATATACAATTTTATATAATGATGCTAAAGAATATATTTCTACATATATTGTGATTACATAATTTAAAAAAAATTATTATTAGCAAATAAAGAAACCTCCTATTAGGTATAATATTCCGTGGGATATTTATTATGTGTGATGTTACACAATTTGTAGTCATGTCATACTTAATTGATGGTTTTAGAATATTGAGATATTTTATCATTATGCTAATTTCTGGCTACACTTTTACAATAAACCATAACCATTTATAAAAGCTTTGCTGGTTGGATTTATCTTATAAACAATTTAAAGCATAACTATTTATCAAAATATCTTTAAAGCTATTTAACGCATCCAAATTGTGCTAACCTTAACACGTACACGGTCGGATTTGTTCACACACTTTTTTCTGAACAACATGTCTGACAACTTCCAGTGTGAGCTCTGCGCAAAAATACCTAACAAGTCATTAAGGTCAGTGTGTAAGCATGAACAAGCACAACTGTGAAGGAGTGTAAGAATGTATGTGTGTGTATATTTAAGGAGTGTAAGATATAAGACAACATGCGTCCATCAGCTTTTTAGGATGTCAACAATGCTAGATTGCTGTTAAACTGTTTTAGTAAATCCCAAAATAATGGCACAGTAGAATATTCAAAACAATAAGATAAGCTACATTTAGGAAAATGGAAAAGTACCACTAAAGCATGAATTCTACAAAATTGCCACCTTTTACCTTAATAACAGCCTCAAAGATGCAGTTTTATGTTGACGGAGACTAACCAGAATCCACTTTCTAACTCAACCGACTAGTTATTTGTATGAAATCGTTTATATAGTTAAAAGCATATCATTAACCTTATATTTTGAGTGCTACTGTGTGTAAATCTGTACTAAAAAAATCCACAATCATTTCATAGCAAAAGTTCTTCAAAGCTGTAAAACAGTTCTTTGGCCCCACAGCTGTGTATATTTTAACTGGCAGCACGCTTACACAGTTAGGCAGGCTTAGTTAGATTAAAGACTCTCCTGCCTTAAACACATCTATCTACTGCCTTTGGTCTTAATAACAGACTCAGCTGTAGGTAACAGTCCAGGCCGCCCACTTAGCACATCTGCTTGTACACTCCTTGCCAGGTGTTCAGGTCAGTTTACGTTTCTGTTATGAGATCTTTGTTAGATACTACTAATACTGATCAGACCCTTGAACTCTTTCCTCAAAATCTACATAGAAGAAGTTTTATCATGAACTGGAATGCTGGGAAATCTTAGCTTATCTACGATAAAATAGATCAATGGATACTTTTGTCATCAGGCAGTGATGAAAAAGTGCCACTCAGTCTGTGTGGCATAATCTTACAGGGCTTCCCAATACAGTGGTGACACAATTTATTATCATCCATTCAGTCACATAGATCATTCATTCATTCATCTTCTTACTTGCTTATTCCAGAATTTGGGGGGCCTGTTGCGTCTATCCCAGCACACATTGGCTGAGAGATGGGGATATACCCTGGACAGGTCGCCAATCCATCTCAGAGCAACACATAGATAAACAACCATTCACACACACATTCACTCCTATGAACAATTTACAATCACCAATCGACCTAATCTGCACGTTTTTGGACTGTGGGAGGAAACCGGAGTACCCGGAATAAACCCACACAAGCGCGGGGAGAACATGCAAACTCCGCACAGAAAGATTCCTGGGCCGGGTTTCAAACCCAGGACCTTCTTGTTGTGAGGCGACCGTGCTATCCACTCCGCCACCGCACCGCCCCGCCCCTTACAACAAACAGTAGATATAAAATTCAATTTTAATAATCAAACATATTATCCAAGAAAAGTCATACCTCCCCCTATCCCATTCTCTCTATTTCTACTCTAAACAATGTGTCACTTGTTCTATGTGCCCAGGGCAGGTTATGTCAAGCTAAACAGACCATGCCTTAACCATAACCTTCTGACATAAACTCATCTCAGGTCTTAGAGAATATCACAAATGACCAGGTTATGAACTCTAAAACATGAACAAGCCTAAAACAAATGGAGTAAAATGTTAAGACACGACCTCCTTTTTCAGGTATTTAATTTTTGCATAAAACTAGACTATAAGCTAAACAATAAAATTTGCTATATACACTATATAAAATACATTTTGTGTATCTTTTAATTAAAAAAATAACAGAATTAATTATAAATCTGATTTATGAAGATAAGAGAAAACCAGAATATCCATTAAACACCCACACACAGCTGGCAAAAAGACACAATAACTAAAACGTACACTTAAAAATTAAATCTGTGAATCACAATTTAGAAACTTGAGCTGGCAGACAATTTCAAAAACATGTTTAGAATGTCATAATCAAACGTATGTCTCTTGTAATGGACATTTTCCCATCTATGTTGGTGGCACTTAGGAATAGTTAATGCAGGACGTATACATACCCTAATTTGTTGACTTACTGTTTGAGTTTACAAATTGCTAGTTTTGTTTACTGTAATACTGTTACTATTCACTTCGACACAGGTTCAATTTCCTGTTGTTGTAGAGGCGTCATTTAACTTATCTTGTGACTCAAGTTGTTCTGCTTAATGTGTATGTGTTAGTTTAGAGCTAGTCTCGTTCCATAAGCATATCAATCTCCAATACTGGTGCAGCAAGTCTTTATTCTTCTCCCTTCCATCTACCCAGCTGTGGACACACAATAACTTGATAAGGTGAAACCAGACACCACCTAAACAGTCTCTGCAGAGGTGCCTGAAAGGACACACTTCCCCCAACCCTGATATGAGATCTGCGTAGATAAGAAACAGTGCAGAAAATGGGTTTGTGAAACCTGATACTGCGTTTTTGCCTGGTTAAATGCAGTGGATAATGTACAGCCACATATCCAAATCAAAACCAAATGTATTCATATAATACATTATAAATTAAACATTTACATCTATAGCATTTGGCAGACGCTCTTATCCAGAGTGACTTACATTTTATCTCTTTTGTACAACTGAGCAGTTTTGGGTTAACAGCCTTGCTCAAGGGCCTACCGTGGTTGCTTGGAGGTAGGAATTGAACCCTAGTTTTTCTGGTATCAGTCAAACACCTTAACAATGTAAAAAACTACACTACTATTGCAGAACCCTTATTTTTGCTGTGAACTGTTCGGTTATTTAATTTGCTAAAGATTGTTTGCTAAAGATTTGCACAATGTCATAGTGGTTAGGACAGTTGCCCCACCTTTCTGTGCAGTTTGCATGTTCTTCCTGCACTTGCAGGAGTTTAATCCAGTACGCTGGTTTCCTCCCACAGACCAAAAACATGTACATTAGGCTGATTGGTGATTTTAAATTATTTATAGTGTATGTGTGTGTGTGTGGCCCTGCGATGGACTGGCGACCTTTCCAGGTTGTACCCCTGCCTCTTGCCCTATGGGAGCTGGGATAGGCACCAACAGACCCCCGTGACCCAGAATTAGGGAATAAACGGGTAAGAAGATGAATGAATTAGTTAATTAATTAATTAATTAATGTATGTGTGTAACGTATTCTTGTGCTGAGCGGTCATAAAACTGCTGCGCAGAGCTCAAAGTGAGGCATGCAGTTCTCCTGCCTCATGGCAGGGTGCAATAGTGATCCCAGGGATTCACAGAGAGAATTTTACAAACAAGAAGGAGGACTTTTATAAACAAGTTATCGATGCTTTTATTCAAAAGCAATGCATGGATTATATTTAGAAGTAAAGGTAAGATGATGATAAGTGTTTTTTTTTTAATGCTACAGTTAGCGTAAAGAATGTAAAGAATGCTGATATGAAATTTTAAACAAAACATGTTAAATGTTGCCAATCAAATGTTGGATAAACTTCTCTGTAGTGTTTATATATTTGTAAATCTGACTGTGATGATGTCAGTGCCTCACCAGACATAAACCTCACTGAACATTATTGACATTTACATACCATGTAGATACAAAATATTTTTTAGTATTACTGAAATTAGATAATCTTATTGCCCAACATGGCACTGAGATAAAGCCAGGTGTTGGTAATAAAAATATTTTACATATTTCAGACTCCATCCTCAGTGACAAGGTGATAAAAAGCATGTTTATTTCTGGGACAGGATTTAAAAATACTTGTTTTATAGCAGTAAAACTTGATAAGTGTGAAGTAATTGACAAATGCTAGAACTTGTACTGTATGTTGTACTGTACGTTGTTTGAATTTATAATACAGCTTCAGGGCTTTTTGAAGTTTCTTAGCGCTGATATAGCCTTTTTGTCTTCTCCTTTTGGCTGCTTTCGTTAGGGGTCGCCACAGCGGATCGCTCTTCTCCACACTACCCTGTCTGCTACATCTGCCTCTTTCACCCCAACTATCTGCATAGCTTCCCTCACCACATCCATAAACCTCATCTTTGGTCTTCGTCTTTCCCTCTTGGCCGGCACCTCCATCCTCAGCATTCTCCTACCAATATACTGCATGTCCAAACCATCTCAACCTAGCCTCCCTCACCTTGTCTCCAAAACATTCTACATGCGCTGTCCCTCTAATGAACCCATTTCTAATCCTGTCCATCCTTGTCACACCCAATGAAAATCTCAACATCTTCAACTCTGCCACCTCTAGCTCCGCCTCCTGTCTTTTTGACAACGCCACTGTTTCTAAATTGTGATTTAACTAACTACAATCTTATGTTACTTTCTTTTCTGCCTTTCCTACAATTCTTTGATGACTAGAGCTCAACTTCTCCAATAGAGCTGTGTAAAACATTGATACAGCTAACTATTGTGATAAAAATAGTTTGCAAACAACATATTTACATGTCTGCGATGGACTGGTGACCCTTCCAGGGTGTAACCTCGCCTCTTGACCAATGTGAGCTGGGTTAGGCACAAGCAGACCCCCGTGACACTGAATTAGGGTATAAGGAGGTAAGAAGATGAATGAATAAATGAATGAATGAATGATATTTAGATTTAGGTTTAAATGCTAATTAAAACCCCATCAACTCCTCTGCTCCTGTTATTGTTGCTAATGCATACAAACATTCTCTCAGATGCAACCATAGCAGAAAACAATAAGGCCACTTCTGACTTTTAGCTATTTGATTTAATTTGTTTATTTAATTTTATCTTTTTAAGTATTGCAGTGTACTGCAATCTGTATTTTATCGCAATATTTTATGTTATATTATATTCTGAGGTGGTGCGGTGGCGTAGTGGTTAGCACAGTCACCTCACAACAAGAAGGTCCCATGTTTGATTACCGGGCCGTTAACCTTTCTGTGCAGAGTTTGCATGTTCACCCCACGCACTCCAGTTTCCTCCGACAGTCTAAAAGAATGTACATTAGGTTGATTGGGATTCCAAATTGCCCATAGGAGTGAATGTGTGTGTGAGTGGTTGTTCGTCTATGTGTTGCCCTGCGATGGATTGGCGACCTCTCTAGGGTGTACCCCTGCCTCTCGCCCCTATGTGAGACCCGAATTAGGGAATAAGCGGGTAAGACGAGGAATGAATGAGTAATTAATAATGTCATAATTGTTGTTTGTTTGGTATCATTGCTAATTAAGCCAACAGGGAAGCAAAACAAACAATTATACATTGTTTAGTCACTTTTGTCTTTGTTTTGTTTTTATAATAAATCAAACCTAACATTTTGTTCCACATTTTACTGTTATACACATGCAAATGTCTGTTTCATATAACATCGGGTGAGCGTAATTAATAAAGCTTCGGTGGCTGTTGATTTGTCATATAGCTTATGGGATAAGCTCCAGCAGACTCCTGTGACCCCGACTTAGAGAATAAGCGGCTAAGAAGATGAATTAATTATATTGTGACCCATATATCCACATATGTATTGTATCATTGCACAGCCTCATTCTCCAGAGACTCCCTCAAGATTTTTTTTTACCATGTTCAATAGGCTTTCCTCTTTGCATCAGGATTTACAAATAAGATTCTGCAAAAAACTATTTAAACCACTTAGACTCTTTAAGCTTCTTTTTATTCATATTTTCTCATTTCACCCTGTTATCTTATTTATATTATGATAAGACACATTTTTATTTTTATTGTTTTCTGTCTTGGAAATATAGATTGAATTAATTTAGAGAGAAAAGGCTGATGTTTTGAAGGTTATAGCTGTGGGAGTGGCAGAAGTATCGGAAGCCAATTCCTCAGATTTGAATAGAAGCTGGAGTAAAGTTTCAGTGAACTGATAGCTCAGATGTGAACTGAACATCTGTGTTTGTTAAGCAGTCTTTAAGGAAAATAAAACATAGCCCATGAGTTATTTGGTTTGTCAATTGTTCCGGTCTTCCATAATGCCTCAGAGAGCCACAGCACCATTGATTTAGTATTATATAAGACACCTGATATAAACCATCAGCTAATTGCCAAAGACCTCACTGATTCAATTTGGGAAAAAATGTGAGGATGTTGCCTTCAGGTCACAGCCTTACTACATACAGTATATATGTCCAAAGAGAATCAAATGTCTTTAGAAAAAAGTCAACTACACCACATTAATCATCTACATGCATACAGCTGCTTCAGATTTTCAGAGGCTGAATGAATAAATGTTGAGTGTTGGATTTCAGTGAATTGACAATATACCAGATAATGAAGCAATACATTTTAGCAGCATCCTAATTCAGATGTTCTTGTCTATTTATCTACCAGGAAACGCGTTTCATAACTGTCCCTGTTATTCTGGGCAGTTTACCACTGTGACCTGGCATGATAAAAATACAACTAACATGCTAATAAGATGATTTTAAGGAACTGTAATAGATGCAATGCTGAACCCAATTGGTTTCTTTTTCATTTATTTTTAGCAACTCATCATGTATACTTACACAATCTCACAAGTATCTCCTAATCTCACAATTAGAACACTATTTGTAGATTTTACTATCTATACTGCAAAGTTAAAGTGCTGATGAAAGCACATTCATAAAAGCTTCCTCCATCTTTTGATTAAATTTACATATACATTTCTGTCAATTGATAAATGCCCTTAAAGAGAGCAATTCAAATCAGCATGCCATTTTACCCGCGGAGCTATCACTTCCTGTTTCCAATATATCCACATTTAATACTCATGCGCATAATGATGCAACAGCATTGAAAGCGAATTAACAAGAAAAAGAACATATTTGTTTGCTATTGATATTGATACAATTTTATTATTGGTTCTTCTGTAAAAGGAAAAATCCCATTTCCAAATAAAACACTGCAAATCCAATGTCATACAATGCATGACTAAGATGTATTTTAGTAACCATACAATCCTAGACCCAATCTCGTCCCATATTTTTTTGTTACTGTTAAGTCTGAGCCACATAACCATGTTCAGAACTTCACCAAGCCTTTAATCTATAACTCCACTCACAATGCCCTAACTCAAGACCACCCTACCATCAATAAAGACGTCCTCGGCCTCTTCACGCATCAGCTCAGAAAAGTCTTCCTCTGTGATGTCAACGAAGGCCATCCCTTCCCTAAGATGTTCCTCGTCCTGATCTGGAGCTTCAATCAGAGCCTGAGCTGCACTGTGCTTCTATTCTCCACACAAGTCTGTGTGTGTGTGTGTGTGTGTGTGTGTGTGTGTGTGTGTGTGTGTGTGTGTGTGTGTGTGTGTGTGTGTG
>JAOTRA010071217.1:0-14161 GCA_026260255.1 Pseudolaguvia tuberculata | reverse complement strand
GACATGTGCAGAGGAGGGACATGCAGTATATTGGTAGGAGAATGCTGAGGATGGAGGTCCCGGTTAGGAGGAAAAGAGGAAGACCAAAGAGTTGGTTTATGGATGTGGTGAGAGAAGATATGCAGGTAGTTGGGGTGAAAGAGGAATATGTAGCGGACAGGGTAGTGTAAAGAAGAGTGATCCGCTGTGGCGTTCCCTAACGGGAGCAGCCGAAAGGAGAAAAAGAAGAAAGTTCACTAAAAGAAGCAAAACCCACACTTGCCCAATCATACATTCATTTCTGTTCAACCCAAAGGTTGGATTGATCCATGAGGATGGATTCCCTGTTGTGTCTGGTTCCTCTCAAGGTTTCTCCCTAATCCCACTCTAGGGAGATTTTCCTTGCCACTGTCGCCCCCGACTTGCTCATCAGGGACAAACTGCCAGGTTTATCAATCATTCTGGAAAGCTGATTTAATGCAATGCTTGTTGTAAAAAAGGCTATACAAATAAAATTGAGTTGAATTGAAAAGTGAAGAAAAAGAGAATCATACAATATCTAAACTAGTCTTAATTTTAGAACAGCTGCATGACACTACCATGATGACAATTTAAAACCGCTTCGGATTAGATATGATGCTTGAACCAGAATAAGGAATTTTCTTGAAATTTTCAGGAGGATTGCTGCATCTTGGTCTCACTGAATACAGGTCGGGCTGGACTATTGACCTACTGCTAGAAGGGATGGCTGCACAAAGGGATGAGATGTTTAGGAACAATGCAGACAAAGAACCAAGTTGGTAAAACTGTTTTTCCCTTTAAGGATTTGCTCAAATAAGTTTATCTATTTTCATTTTACTTTTGATAATTGCTATTGATATGCTGAATTAGTACATGCTATAATTATTTATACAAATCAAACCATGTTTGGTCAATATGTTATTATGCTTGTAAAGGATCTAGACACTCTGCTTGTTACAGACATAGTGGAAGAAATTAAGGCAGACCCGGAAGATCTGATAAAACCTGACATGTATTAAGTTCTGCATAATGATTTAGGTTGTAAATGGTGTGAAATTGCATAGATTAACTCAAAAACTGATGTGTCAAATAGGTAGTAAGTTCACTGATTATTTCGATTCGATTAGAATAAGTGATATTCTCTTGTTGTTACGTATGTTGCTATACTTATATAACCAGGTGAATTTGGTGAGCAAACTCACTGTTGCACAAACTGCAGGCAGGGTGGGAATTTTCCCACAAATTTGGCTTTGAAAGGGTTTTTGGCCACTCATAGTTCACCCTTTTGGAAATAAGCAAACTATTGCAGTTATTACCTTAATCGACCTTTTTTCTTGTGTTTATGTTGTGCCTTTTTCCCGCACTAGCCTTGTCTGAGGAGGGCCGGGGGAGATGTTCTGCTAATGTGGAGGCCGCGGGCCTTGTTCTGCTCTCTTGGAGGCCTGGGGGCCTAGTTCTGTTCCTGTGGTGGCCTGGGGACCTCGTTCTGTTCCTGCCCCCCATGGATTATGGATTATTCATGGACCTGGACATCGTCAGCCCCCTCTGTGTAAAGCGGGCTGAGTACCTTTTTTTGTTTTCACCAGTTTGTTTAATGTTTACATTGATTTATATTAGTTTTGGTTAAAGTCTTAGCCCTTAGGTTATGGTTTGTGTTGGGTTCTACTTTCTTGATGTATTTTTCTGCTGTCCCTTTTCTGTTCTCGCTCTCTCATCCATATTGTCTTCGCTCTCTCATCCCTAGTGTCTTCATTCTCTTATCTCTAGTGTCTTTGCTTTCTTAGTCCCTGTTGTCTCATTCTCGGACTCTGTTTTCTACCCTCATTCTCTTGTCTCATTCTCTGTCCTCATTTTCATGTCTCGTTCTTTTGTCTCATTCTCTGTCCTCACTCTCTTGTCTCGTTCTATGTCCTCACTCTCTCATCTCGCTCTCTGTCCTCGCTCTCTAGTCTGGGGTCTCGTTCTCTGTCCTTGCTCTCTAGTCTGGGGTCTCATTCCCTCGAGTTCTTGTGCTCTTGCTCTCTAGTCTGGGTTCTCGTGCTCTTGTTCTCGTCTCTAGGTTCCTTCTTCTCATCTCACGGTTCTGCAATATTTGGTTATAATATGATTTTAGCAGTTCATAGTGTTAGCGAACATATGTTTTGAATCTATTTTTATTTGCCAACCCTGAATATATAGTGGGTATATATTATTCAGACCCGCTTACATTTTTCACTTTTTTATATTTATTATATTATTATTGTACACACAGCATTATATTATATTATTATTGTACACATTGACCAAAATTGTTGATATTTTTGTTGATTTATTAAAAAAGAAAACTGAAATATCACATGAAATATCAGTATTCAGACTCTTTGCTGTGACACCCATATATTTAACTTAGGTGTTGTCTATTTCTTCTGATCATCCTTGAGATGGTTCAACACCTTCATTCAAGGTTAGCTGTGTTTTTTTATACTGATTGTGCATGAAAGTCACACATCTGTCAGGCAGAGTGGCCTGACAGAAGCCTCGATTCAGTTAAAGACACTGAAAGCCCACGTGGAGTTTGCCAAGGTGGTTAGAAATTAGATTATCTGGCCTTATTATACCAAGATAGAACATTTTGGCCTTAATTTTAAGCGGTATGTGTGGAGAAATCCAGGCACTGCTCATCACATGTTTTATACAGTTTCAAGTGTGAAGCATGGTGTTGGGAAGTTGTTCAGCTGCAGGGACAGGACAACTGGTTGCAATTGAAGGAAAAATGAATGCTGCCAAGTACAAGGATATACTGGACAAAAACATAATGAAGGAGTGGCTTCACAACAACTCCCTGACTTTTTTTGAATGGCATATCCAGAGCACTGACTTAAACCCAATTGAGCATCTCTCCAGAGACCGGAGAGGATCTGCAATGAGGAATGGCAGAGGATCCACAAATCCAAGTTTGAAAAACTTGTTGCATCTTTCCCAAAATGACTCATGGCTGTATTAGATCAAAAGGGTGCTTCTACTTAATACTTAGGACCATGTAATATCTCAGTTTTTCTTTTTTAATAAATCATAAAAAATGCCCCACAATTCTGTGGGTCTTTTTGTCAATATGGGTGCTGTGTGTACATTAATGGGGACAAAAAACATTTTAGCAAATGGCTACTTTCATTACCCACTGTAGATAGAAGTGTTATTTTGGATCTGGGTCAAATATTTTTTTCAGTATTTCAGTGTAATGGCTTAAATATGGTTTTATCTGGTTTGATATGCTATTCTGCAAATGTGGGTTGATTCTAGTGCGTCAATAGAATTCTATCTTAAAAATGTGGAAAAAATATTAAAAATTCTGGCTCAACCCATAGAAATCTTAAAAAATCTTTTTTAACCTTTCTATTCCATGTCATTTCTTTTAAAAGTCTGCCCTCTGGGACAATTCTATATTAGAGAGAGAATGGGATAAGCAGAGAGTCTTTCTAATAAATAAACATGTATCTGTATCTATGTAAATGTCTCTCTCTCACGCTGTCTTTCTGTCACTTTCTCTTTTGCTTTTTTTTATTTGCCTCAAATTTAACTAATTAAGCTATTTAAGATTAAAATGAATGACCTATATAGTTTATATATGAATAATAAACAAAACATTAATTTAAATAATAATATGTATTATCTAGATTTATTTTTCTTTCTTAGGAATGTTAAAGTAACGGATGCTACTGTGACTTTTCTCCTAGGAGCATGGCCTTGCAAATTGACCAGCACACAAAAGCCATTCACCATTTTTTTTGCTTAGAAAACATTTTACCTCTGACATGCTGTTCAGGTATCCTGATCCTTTCCTCCAATTTATCATAGAGTTTTCTGACATTTCTGAAATTGGAATAGGATCAGTGCTTGCAAAGCAAGGTAGTGCCCTGTGAAAGGAGCCAAATTCTGAAAAAAGGTAAGACTACCACACATGCAATAGAATGCAGACGGTAAAAGTGACTTTAGATATGCAAAGATCTCATTTGGATGGAATTTTTGAACCTGAAAAAATTGTGCAAATTTGTAATATGTTACAATTTCAAATAGATGAAGGCAGTTTTGTAATACAAGTTACTTATAATTAATAAACATTTAAATTAATTATTCATTCATTCATCTTCTTACCCGCTTATTCCCGAATCCAGGGTCATGGGGGTCTGCTGCGCCTATCCCAGCACACATAGGGCGAGAGGCGGTGGTACACTCTGGATGGGTCGCCAGTCCATCTCAGGGCAACACATAGACAAACAGCCTAAATTAATTATAATAATTATAAATAATAATTAAATTAGAATAATAATGCTTTTTTTTAAACCAAGTTTATTAAAGTTTATTTATTATAAGTTTATTTTGCCCCTGATTCAGGGTTCAAATTACATCTTGCATTAATGCCAAAAGTGTTCATCAATGATTGTACATAAAGAGCTAGGACATGTTTATGTGAATTAATTTTGTGCTTATGTAAGATGGAAGTGCTTTATTGTCTGTTTGAAGACTAGGAATTTATAACAGCAACAATTTGTTTCATTTAATTTCTTATCTTTTCTTTAACGGTGCATCCATGCATGTTACAAAAGTAGTGGGAATGATAAACAATTGCTGATGAACACCTTTAGTTTAAATTAGGAAAATAATTGTAATGTTGGAATTGAGTTGGCGTTGGTGAGACCACTTAATCATTGCACTACAGTATTTACATCATTGGCTTAATTCTTAATACACACTACACAGTTTATATTCATTCATTCATTCATTCATTCATCCATCTTCTTACCTGCTTATTCCTGAATCCGGGGTCACAGGGGTCCGCTGCGCCTATCCCAGCACACATAGGCGAGAGGCTGGGGTACACCCTGGACGGGTTGCCAGTCCATCTCAGCGCAACACAGACAACTATTCAAACACACATTCACTCCTATGGACAATTTAGAATCACCAATCCACCTAATCTGCATGTTTTTGGACTGTGGGAGGAAACCGGAGGAAACCCACGCAAGCGCGGGGAGAACATGCAGACTCCGCACAGAAAGATCCCGACCCGGGATTTGAACCCAGGACCTTCTTGTTGTGAGGCAACTGTGTTTATATTCATAGCCCTGAATTTTTTTATACAAACCCGATTCCAAAAAAGTTGGGAAACTGTACAAATTGTGAATAAAAACAGAATGCAATGAAATGAAAGTGAAAGAATTTTTTTAAATATTTAACTCAGAATAAAATAAGTAACATATCAAATGTTGAAAGTGAGACATTTTGAAATGTCACGCCAAATATTGGCTTAATTGGTTTTTATGAGAGCTACACATTCTAAAAAAGTTTGTAGCAATGAGAGGCTGGAAAAATTAAATGTGATAAGAATCAGCTGGAGGACCAATTTGCAACTTATTAGGTAAATTGGCAAGTGAAAAAAAAGTTTGAATTTATCATCATCTACAGTGCATAATATCATTCAAAGATTCAGAGAATCTAGAACAATCTCTGTGGGTAAGATTCAAGGCTGGAAGACCATACTGGATGCCCATGATCTTATGGTCCCTAGACGCACTGCATCACATACAGGAATGCTACTGTAATTAAAATCACAACATGGGCTCAGGAATACTTCCAGAAATCATTTTCGTTGAACACAATCCATTGTGTGGATTGCAACACAACACAATTACAACATAATGGATACGTAGTGGAAGGATCCGGGTATTAAAATAGCCAGCCTGCAGTTGTCAGCTAAAACTTTATCGGTCATAAAAGAAGCCATGTCTAAACATGATCCACATGCTCTGGTGTTTTCTTTGGGCCAAGGCTTATTTAAAATGGACTGTGGTAAAGGAGAAAATGGTTCTGTGGTCAGACAAATCAAAATTTGAAGTTCTTTTTGGGATGGCATTCTCTCCTCTTCCAAAATCCTGTTAAACAATTTAACCACTGCCATCTCTCCTAAACATCTCCACGCTTCTACTGGAATGTCATCTGGTCCAACCGCCCTTCCACCCTCTCCACCTTATCCAACCTTCTCTCTCTCTCTCTCTCTCTCTCTCTCTCTCTCATTTTCTTCAGTCATCAGCTGCTCAAAATAGTCTCTCCACTTTCTCAACACACACTCCTCACTAGCCAACACATTTCCATCTGTATTCTTTCCAGCTCTGTCCTTTTCTCCCTCCTTAGTGTCCTTTTCTTAGCTTTTGCCACCTCCCTCATCTCCTTATACTCCTGACTACTTTTATCATCTCTCTGCCGATCTCAATTCTGTTTCTCCAATCACTTTCTCCTAATGCTTTTCTGCACTTCCCTATTCCCCCACCATGTCCACTTGTCTTCCTTTCCCTTTCCAGATGTCACATTAAGTACCTTCCTAGCTGTCTCCCTTATCACTTCATTGCCCAATCATTTAACATCTCTTCACCACAACCAAGCCCCTGTTTGACCTCCTCCCAGGATCTCACAATAGTCTTCCTCCTTGAGCTTCCACCATCTTATTCTCTTCTCTGTCCTAATCTTCAAAGCCATCATACAGACCGCCATATGATGCTTAATTGACTACACTATCCTCTGCCACCTTACAGTCACCAATCTCTTTCAAGTTATATCTTCCCCCTGTGTGCAACTTTTTCCACTCTTATACGTCATCCTATGCTCTTTCTTCTTAAAATAGGTGTTAACCACTGACATATCCATCCTTTTAGCAAAATCTACAACCATCCGCCCTTTCACATTCCACTTCTTAAGGCCATACCAACCCATCACCTCCCCTGAAAGTAGAGAGCAGATGTCCTCTCGAGCCAACCATCAATAAGTAATGGCACGGATATACCAGTTTCAAGAGACAATGCACTGTATGCGTTTTTGAAGTGTATTCTTGAAAGCCATTCTTTTACATAGCTGTCAGGAGAGACCACTTGCAGACATTTTCCCTGAGTGGGCACAGCTTCTAGCAGCAAGTTTCTCGATCAAGTTTGTTAAGATTATACTCTAGGTAACATACATATACATCAGTAGTATTCAATGGTGGGGAGTGATGTGATAGGTTTGCAGTGATATAACTTGATTATATTATTCCAATTTCTTAGAATTAACCACTACCCAACCCAAGATTAGCACCAATTATATGTACACAAGACACACTATCAATTACACAAAAACAAATATTTTTTAATAAATTCTTTATTAGACAATTAATATAAAATTCATCAATTGCATTAGTGATCACAAACTCACCTAGCCATAGGCACAATAAAACCAATTTACCATTACATAACAGGGGCAGCCAGAGTTAGATGCTGAATCTGGGTAAAACTAGTAACACTACATACACAGAGCATGTAACGGGTGAAACTTCCTCTGCTCAACATCTGAGGGTGCCCTTACAGAATTGTTATGAACAGCTTCCATTCTTGGTTGTAGAGCTTGGGTGCCATGTTTAAGTTAGCAGTTTGCAAATACTCATTGCAAAGTATTGTTTATTATTAATGTAATGTAAATTATTGTTGCACTGTTGTATACCTCATCAATAAACAGAATACTTCACCTACCTCGGTAAATACTTTACCTACCACCTCAATCAACTTCAGGTTACACCGAATTTCAGCCTAAGCATTGCATAAGTCTTTTAAGAACGGCTTAACTCTCTACAGAGCCAAAGTCCCTCTGTAACTCCTGTTCCGTATTATTCTACCCAGAATCAGTCACAATCACATTCCACTCAGACTATCATGATCTATCTGAAGTTTTCACTAAACTAAGCCACCAAGCTGCCTCCCCATTGACATAGTGACTGTGCTGCTACCCAACAGTACACCTCAGGCTCTGGCCAATGGTCATATCCAACCCTATACCTCTCCAGCAGCTTCTGGGTTTTTCTTAGTGAATAAGAACAATTGTGGCTTTTGCCCATGTATTCATTGTCAGAGCCCAAATAACATCTCTGTGAAATACAAATACTCATGACCTCTTGTTTCAGCTATGTGAAACACGCGTTGTTACTAAAAAAACTAGATGTTTGCGGGTGCCTTTGACTTGATCAGTATAAGGTAGGTGGGAAACTGCTTTTATAATGCTCAAAGGTCATTATGAGTACTTAGTGATGCTCCATGCAATGCCCCCACCATTTTCCATTCATTTATAAACATTCAATTAAATTAAATTTTATTTGTATAGCGCTTTTTACAATAGTCATTTCCTCAATGCAGCTTTAAAAAATGAATGATAAATAGATGAATGATGAGTTTGTCCCTGACGAGCAAGCCGAGGCAACAGTGGCAAGGAAAAACTTCCTAGAGTTGGATTAGGAAGAAACCTTGAGAGGACCCAGACTCAACAGGGAACCCATACTTATTTCTGGTGAAAACAGTTCTGGTGGCTGGAAATGGTGTGACGTCCGAAGTCATCGTGGGAATGTGATGACCAAGCCGATGCACGACGCTCCTGATCCAACGCGGTGGGCATACCTTGACAGAAGGGGAGGGTGAAGAAAAAATGGTTATATAGTGTATAAATGGTATTGAGGTTATAAGATACTGATACACTTCAGTGCAGGAGAGGAATCCGGTCAAACTAACTAGCACAGCCTAACTAAAAGGATGTTCTGATAAACATGTTCTGATAAATGTTTGTTATAGCCTATATCAATGACCTGCTTTTCTATTCAGTGGACATCTTGCAACACAAGGTTCACATTCACATGGTGCTT
The DNA here is from genome assembly GCA_026260255.1 of Pseudolaguvia tuberculata. Taxonomy (NCBI): domain Eukaryota; kingdom Metazoa; phylum Chordata; class Actinopteri; order Siluriformes; family Sisoridae; genus Pseudolaguvia; species Pseudolaguvia tuberculata. The sequence goes on along the minus strand of JAOTRA010071217.1, from coordinate 5,472 downwards.
CAGTGGCTACTGCAAAATCACTTGTTAGTGAAAGATGAGAAATGCGAGTTCTATCAATTTCAAGTACAGTTTCTGGGCTATCGAATTAGCTCATATGGGGTGTCAATGGAGGCCAGGTGGTGTACAGGCCATGGCAGAACAGCCCACACGCAGAACCGTCAAAGAGTTACAGAGCATGGACCGAAGAGGAAGAAATGGCATTTAATGTTCCATAATGCGGTGACACTTTATTTAAGCACAGACGTAACACAAGCAAACACAAACAGAAATGCAATCACCTACATAACACATTCAAACTTAGATACATATAAATAAACAGAGGCATAAACAATAACACAGACAGACTTACATGCTCAATATAACACAGCATTAAACCGATTAAACAGAGATATTCTGAGAGAATAATCCATGCTGTACTTTAAACTGGCACTTATCTGCGTGACTCTACAGGAGAGGGGGGTGCTTAGGACAGTTTGAATCATGTATTACATGTATATGGTCTCTCTGAGGATATAATATCGATACTATATCCTTATATTGTAAGTTGAGCCCCAGGTTTGTCAACCCATTTAAAGTACTGCAACGAGTCAATTAAGTCACTTACCACCTGCAACTTTCCTCGTCAAACAAGATCTCATCGTCTTTCCTTGTTTCTTTGCTCAATCCTTACCACAGTAACCTTGGGGTGGATCCTGCTCTAGATAGACCTCCTGGTCCCATCAAAAGTTAGCAGTTCATTGTGTAGTATTTTGTGTTAACAGCAAGCCTTTCATGTACAAATCCGATTCCTAAAAAGTTAGGACACTGCACAAATCATGAATAAAAACAGAGTGCAATGATGTGGAAGCTTTAAATTGCAATATTTTATTCAGGTTACAACATATATAACATATCAAATGTTTAAATTGAAAAACTGTATAATTTTAGGGGGGAAAAAGTTGATTTTAAATTTCATGGCATCAACACATCTCAAACAAGTTGGAACAAGGTCATGTTTTTCACTGTGCGGAAGTTTACCTCTTCTTTGTACAACAGTCTGCAAATGTCTGGGGACCGAGGAGACAAGTTGCTCAAGTTTAGGAATAGGAACGTTGTCCATTCTTGGTTAATACAAGCTTCTAGTTGTTCAACTGTCTCAGGTCTTCTTTGACGCATCTTTCTCTATGGGTGAAGATCTGGACTGCAGGCTGGCTATTTTGGTACCCGAATCCTTCTCTTACACAGCCATGATGTTGTAATTGATGCAGTATGTGATCTGGTATGGTCATGCTGGGAAACGCAGTCTTCCATTAAAGAGATGACATCTTGATGGGAGAATATAATGTTCTAGAACTTGGATAGACATTTCCTCATTGATGGTGCTTTTCCAGATGTGTAAGCTGCCCATACTACACGCATCATGCAATCCCATACCATCAGAGATGCAGGTTTCTGAACTGAGCACTGATTACTTTGGTTGTCCTTGTCCTCTTTAGTCCTAGTTTCCCAAAAAGAATTTTGAATTTTAATTTGTCTGGCCACAGTACAGTTTTCCACTTTGCCACAGTCCATTTTAAGTAAGCCTTGGCACAGAGAAAACGTCTGTGTTTCGGGAACCTGTTTAGATATAGCTTTTTTTTTTACCTATAGAGTTTTACCCGGCAACGGCGATGACACAGTGGGTTGTGTTCATTGACAGTATTTTCTGGAAGTATTCCTGAGCCCATGTTGTAATTTCTATTACAGTAGCATTCCTGTATGTGCTGCAGTGCCGTTTAAAATCCCAAAGATCACTGGCATTCAGTATGGTCTTCCGGCTTGACATTTATGGACATAGATTGTTCAGGATTCTTTGGATAATATTATGCACTGCAGACAAAAATAATTTCAAACTGGACAAAATTTTTCATCTGGACTTCTGAGAGACACTGCCACTCTGAGAGGCTCTTTTTATACCCAGTCATGTTGCCAATTGACCTAAGTTGCAAGTTGTTCTGGTATCGATTTTTTAAGAATAAGGGAGAATAAGTGCAGGCGTGTAGTAACCACAGGGAAATAAAGTTTATCAGTTACTCTATGAAGTTATGAGAAAGAGTAGTGGGAGGTGAAATGGTTTGGACATATACAGAGGAGAGACATTGAGTATATTGGTAGAAGAATGGAGATGCCGGGTGGAAGAAAAGAGGAAGACCAAGGACGAGGTTTATGGATGTGGTGCAGAAAGATTTGCAGGTAGTTGGGGTGAAAGATGTGAATGTAGAGGGCAGGGTGGTGTGAAGAAGAGTGATCTGCTGTGGTGACTGTCATGCCCTCCTCCTGCGCGCTGCCAGTGTGCAGAGGCGCGCGCACGGGCTTGGCTGCGCTTGAGCGCACAGCTGAGTCTCATTGTGCGTTGATTGCGCACACCTTATGAGCTGGCAGTTTTCTCCTAGGGGTAGTTGGTTCATCTCGTTTTTTTCCCTTTGTGTCCTGATTTCTTTTTTTCTTTTCATGCGCTTACTCAAATTTGAGTTTGCGATCTTGTCTCGTCTCGTCACATCTTGTTCACGGTATTTTTTTTTATTTAAATCTTGTTCTTGTTTTTTATTTATTTATTTATTTTTTAATTTATTTCTTTATTATGATTAAAATGGGCTATTTAAACCCGCCAATCCTGTGTTTGGGTGGGCTCCTTATCCACGATTCAGCTCTGCCCATTCTATTTGACCATGACCCCTAATGGGAGCAGCCAAAGAAAAAGTAGAAGTTGCAAGTTGTTTCTCCAGCTGATTCTTTTATGTACATTTTAACTTTTTTTAAACTGACCTTTGAGTATATATATAGCAATTTGAAACTTTCACTTCATTGCATTCTGTTTTTATTCACAATTTGTACTGTTTCCCAACTTTTTTTGAATTGGGTTTTTAAAAATAATTTATTTGGGTATAGCAACATGGGAAAACAGGATCAGTAAATGAGCATAAGGCTGCTATTGCAAACTGTCTAGACAGAGAACTGGAAAATTTAGGGATAATACATATAGTATTAAGGTGTAAGTAGATTAGAAATTGATGTGAAAATAAGTAATAAAATTTAACTCAGAAAGCATTGACAAAAGTGCACAACAACAGTTATATGTAAAAGACACCAATGAAAGTAACACATACTAGCACACTGAAATACAGCAATGACAACAGATATATTGCATACTTATATTATATAATAATTTTGTGCGAATGCATGGTGTTAAAACAGATTATTTAGCCTAAAGATTATAACTGCATACAAGGAGAAATAGGCATTTTTGGATGCATATGGTGGAAAATATAAAAAATGTAGTTCAGTCAAGATTAAGGTTTTTTAAGAATAAGCAAGTGGGATTTTGATAAGGGATGATAAGGGACTTTGATTAGCATGATGTTCTTTGGATGGTTTTATTGGGAAATTCCAAGGCCTTGAAACCTTTTAATAAATTAATTAGTTTGGTTCTAATATGAAGACTAAATGAGACTTGCAGTGAAACTGGCAGGAGGCAAGGAACTTTGAGAATTGAGATATAATGGGAATTTGAGAAAACTTTATGTTGAATATCAAAATGATTGGGATATTTAATCAGGGGAATTCTGCCAGTAGAAGGTGAATTGGGTGTGGTGTTTAATGTGTGCCGATGCTCTCATTTGTTTACACAACTGACTGCCCCAGGGCAACTTGGGTTTTCAATACTGAGGTCTTTAATGATTTTTGCTGAGGATTGCCCTAAAATAAAGGGTTTTTTGCGCGATCTCATTTCTGCCTGAGATCTCAATTTATTAAATAAAAGTTTTTGCTGGACTTTGACTATTGATTGCGGATCATGTGCTCTGAAGTGAACCTCCCCGTAAGTGTCACCTCAGGGTAGGGGTCTCTGAATTCCAATAGGTGTACCCCTGCCTCTTGCCAAATTTGTGCTAGCATAGGCTCTGTGCATTCAGAGTTAATGCTTCAGGATATACAGTACAACTTCAGTATTCACCTTATACGCTAATACAGGTGCTGGTCATATAATTAGAATATCTGCAAAAAGTTGATTTATTTCACTATGTGACGACGGGGGTTAGCCGGATCCATGAATGCAGACACAGTATAGAGTTATTCCAGAGTTTAATATAGTAGTGACACAGGTAGACAAATCCAAAACTCTGAGCAGAGACGTAAACGTAGACGGAAGGGAGGTCAGGTATTAAAATCAGAAAGAGGGTTGCAAACAAAGCCAAGTCGGAGTTCAAAGAGTAATCGTTAGACAGTCCAAGGTTCAACAGCCAATAATCAAAAATACAAGAGTTTGCTATCATGCTCAGTATATGGGGTAAACAATACTTTGCGTGGGTTCCATTGTGGCATGGCCTTATATAGGGTGGCCATGCCCAATTACCCAATGCCGGAAGTAGACTCTAGTACTCAGGTGATGGCTCCCTCCAGTGGCCATCAACCTGAGTTGACCTCCTTACACACTAATTCAAAGAAATGAAACTTGTATAATGCATTCATTTGCCACAGACTACTATAAATTGTTTATTTCTTTTAATTTTGATAATTATAACAAACAACTAATGAAACACCCAAATTCAGTATCTCAGAAAACTAGATTACTTTCGACCAAAGAGAAAGGATTTTTAGAAATCTTGGCCAACTATGAACATGAAAAGTATGAGCATGTACAGCACTTAATACTTAGTTGGGTCTCCTTTTGCCTGAATTACTTCAGCAATGCGGCATTCCATAGAATCGATCAGTCTGTGGAAATGCTCAGGTATCATAAGAGGTCAGGCTGCTCTGATAGTGCCGTTCAACTCTTCTCCATTGTTGGGTCTGTCATTTCACAGCTTTCTCTTCACAATACGCCATAGATTTTCTATGGAATTAAGGTCAGGTGAGTTTTCTGGCCATTTAAGAACAGGGATACCATGGCCCTTGAACCACAGTAGCTGGTAACATTGGCACTGTGTGCAGGTGCCAAGTTCTGGTGGAAAATTAAATCTGACCATAAATGTCCATAAAGTTGGTCAGCATTAGAAAGTGCTCTAAAACGTCCTGGTATATAGCTGCGTTGACCTTGGACCTCAGAAAACACAATGGATCAACACCAGCAAATGACATGGCAGCCCAAACCATCACTGACTGTGGAATTTTTACACTGGACCTTAAGACACAAGGAATGCGACAAGCCATGACTTGCATACATTTGTGCATAGTGATTCTTGAAGCAGTGTTTTTAGCTGCAGTTTACTCCTTGTGAATCTTCCCCACATTTTGAATGGGTTTTGTTTCACAATTCTCTTCAGGGTACAGGTAATTCTCTGTTGCTTCCATCCTTTTTTCTACAACTTTTTTTTCTACTTAAACTCTTCCACCTTCACTACCACTTCTTCCTGCAACCTCACCACTTCATTGCCTTCTGGCTCATTCACACACATGTACTCAGTCTTACTCCTACTGACTTTCATTCCCCTTCTCTCCAGCGCATACCTCCACCTT
>JAOTRA010071211.1:0-14163 GCA_026260255.1 Pseudolaguvia tuberculata | reverse complement strand
ACACACACACACACACACACACACACACACACACACACACACACACACACACACACACACACTCACACACACACAAAAGTGCTCTCACTATGAAATGATTACACTTAAACGGTGTCCAAACTGATTGGTTAAGGTCAAGATGAAAACTAATTCGCAGACAGTCAGTTCGGAGCTGGATCGTAATTACAGCTGTCTCACTGCCTACAGGTAACATACAGAAAAAAAAAAGCGCCGCTTCTAGAAAAACAGCAATTTGTCTCAAGAGGGACCGTTAGGCTTTTTGCATCAATGTTGGGTAAAAGTGTGGAGAACAGAAGAAACATTTTATCATCAAAGCTTGTGAATTACACACACTGGAATACTACACAGAAATATGAATGAGTATTACTTACATTTATTAACTAAAAAAATAACAAAAATATTCACAATCTGTTTATTGGATTATTATTTTCACCACTGTGTTTAGTCCAGGTCATGATAGCGTAACAAGGAAACAACAGATATTTCCTGTCCTCGTTTCACCCTCTTTATCCAAGCAGCAGTGGGAAACAGTTCATGACGGGACCCAGATATTTCCGTGAGTGTCCGGTGCTTGTGTGTATGGAATGTTCCAGATCCAAGGGTGATCTTAAAAAAATAATTAAAAAAAATAAGACGATGAGCCCAAATATTCTGTTGAACTCTTTTAGTGGTCAGTGGTGGGTATCTGTTGTGGTCAGTGGTGGGATAATGTCATCTGTAGTGATCAATGGTAGGTTGTTGTTAACAGTAGTGATCAGTGGTTGGTTAATAGTAGTTAATCAGTGGTTGGTTGTTGGTGTCTGTAGTGGTGGGCTGGTGGTAGTGGTTAGTGGGGGGTTGTTGGTGACTGTAGGTGTCAGTAGTGTGTTGTTAATAGTGATAAGTGGTGGGTTGTTGGTAACAGTAGTGGTCAGTGGGGGGTTTTTGGTGACTGTAGTGTTCAGTTGTGTGTTGTTAATAGTAGTGATCAGTGGTTTGTTGTTGGTAACAGTAGTGGTCAGTGCAATAACACACTGAAATTTACAATAACTTAAATTACAAGTCAATATATTAACAAGCAAACTGGAGGTTATTGAGAATATTTCTACATTGGTGCATTATTCACTATTATTATTGTTGTCATTATTTTGATCATCCCCTCCCTGCACATTTTATTTGAAAGTTGTTTCAACAAACAGTACATGATCTAAATTGTGAATGCTAAAGCTCTAAAGGAACAGCGGTTATATGCCTCATCAGACTGACCTAAAAGTGAAGATCTAGATTTACAGAAAAGGAGCTTCTAGGCTGAGCACTGTGGTAACCATGGTAACCAGCAGACACAGTCAGATTAACCCATTAAACAAAAGATCTATATAAACACAGCAGAGAGGTAAAGTTCCATAACAAACTGAGATTATACCCCTTTTTTATCCGGACTGTTAAACATTAAGCTACCTGCATAGTCATTAATAAAACAGCGCCGCTAATTAACGAGCGTCAAGCACAATTAGCCTGATGTCAGAATCCAGATATAATCAACACGCTTTCAGAGGAAGCAGAATAATGTTATCATAGGCATAACATGGGTCTGAGCACCTCAGTGCTAAATCTCAATCATCGAAATGATCAGGAATAGCACAAGACCTCTAGGAGACCAGATTACAAACAGGATAAAATATTCAACTAATACAATTAAAAACTAATAAAACTAATTAAGACCAAATGAAGAGTTGATGCATGTCACGGTATTTTAACAGTACAGCAAGAAAGAGTGAGGAAGAGCGAGAGAGACAAAGAGAGAAAGAAAGACAAGAAAAAAGAGGGGGCGGAGTGAACGAGAAAGTGGGAGAGACAAAGAAAGAATAACAGAGGGAGAGAAAGTGAGAAAGGAGGAAAGAGAAAGAGGAAGGACGAAAGAGAGCGTGAAAGAGAAATAAAGAGAAAGGACAGATAAGAGAGATACAGAGGGAAAGAGGGGGGGGGGAAGAGAGAGAGAAAATTCTAAGCTGGACTTGTCTTGTGTCATTAAAATACACACTGCTATTATAACTGCAGGCATTTACAGCATGGGATCATAAAGTGTCGACTCTGCTCATTCACCTCTGATGGTAACCAGCCCCTTTTCTCCATATTATAAAAGGTCATGGACACCGAGAGTGTGGGGGCAAGTGAGTCATTCTCTTCCTTTCTCAGCAATTCCAGAACGAATAATCAAAATACTCAAACACACAAACATAAACCTCCACCAGACCGGGTTAGTTAAAAGTCCTGCTGGAACCTACCAGGTGCAGGAAGATTTGATGCTCACTGACATATTTATGGCTTTTAGTCTCGGGTGACACCACCTACAAGTTAAATCTCACCTTTACTGGAGTAGCGAAGTGGCGGCAAATCGAAAGGCACAGGAAAACCTGTAGAGGAGCTGGAGATGGGGAAGATGTTCTTTTCCACTGGAAACGTACTCATGTTCTAAAGAGAACCATTATTACAAAACAAAAACATGGGAAAAGTCAGTCAGAGAGAAGATAACGCTTACCTCCTTTCCTGTTCTATTAGTGTGAACTGAACATTTAGAAATATCGTGAAATCAGTCTATAAGATGATCAAAGAAATATCCTGGATCTGGTTTTAAGCTCTAGTCTGTTTTGAGCTGGTGGGACAATCGTTTTTTCCAGTACTTTACTAAAGTGTCCAGCTGTAATCACAGTTTCAGATCACCAATAAAAGGATTCTATAAGTGGAAACATTAGATTTTTCCCCCCCAAGTGCATTGGAAACGAAAGCCATTATGTGAGTCAGTACTGACTCCATGATCAGAAACGACCACCGCTTAATGATTACACCAACTGCCTGTACCTCGGGGGGAGTCAGTCTGAAACCCATAGCTAAACCAGATCGATAAAAAGCATAAAGGTACAGGAACAAACCACTATACAATCATTTACTCAACCCTTTAATAATCTGCACGGCAATTGACAAGTTTCTCTCACTTGCATAACCATGGAAACTCGAACCTGCTGATAGAGCTGTCATTATCATGTTTCTGTTTATGAGATGGACTTTCAAGGGAAAATATTCATGTTGCCCCTCAGGGCCAGTTTTTATTTAAGGCATTATTACTATTTTTTAAAATGATTGATTTATGTTTGGGCGGCGCGTTGGCGTAATGGTTAGCACAGTCGCCTCACAACAAGAAGATCCCGGGTTCGATTCCTGGGCCGTGGGGTTTTTCTGTGCGGAGTTGACATGTTCTTCCTGTGATTGTGTGGGTTTTCTCCGGGTACTCCGGTTTCCACATTAGGTTGTTTGGTGATTTTAAATAGCTACTAGTATTGAATGCGAGTGGTTGTTTGTCTATGTGTGTGGCCCTGCGATTGACTGGAGACGTGTCGAGGGTGTACTCCAGACTCTCACCCTATGTGCGCTGGGATAGGCTTCAGCAGCCCACCGTGACCACGAGTTAGGGAATAATAACGTTGTGCAATTCAATTCAATTCCATCCGGGTTTCCATTTTTCTAGCAACAGTTTGGTGAGGACCTTCTGAGTGACATAACAGTAATTTCTATATTTTAATTGAAATATAAAGCTCTTTGCCCTGCTATGGACTGGCGACCTGTGTAGAATGTACCCCTGCCTCTCGCCCTATGTGTGCTAGGATATGCGTCAGCAGACCCCTATGAATTAGGGAATAATTAAATAAGATGATGAATGAATAAATGAATGATAAAGCTCTTTGTGAACTGAGCTACAATATAAACAAGTTGGGGACCACTGGAGTAAAGTACTACATTTTTCTTCAAAGAATATAAGTGAGTTACCATGGGCTTCATAACTGAAACACTAGCAAGGACTTTTTTCTTAAATGACTAAACAAAATAATGACGGACATGTTCAGACGTCTAAAAAGCTGCGAAAATGTCATTTTAAAATCTTTACTAGAAGAACAACCCGCCCCACCATTTTTACAGACAGTGATCTGAGCTTTACTGTTGCTTAGCAACTTTTGAAGTTCTCCTACGAAGAAAAATCAGTCGGTGAGAATGGATAGGAACGGAACAAAAGGCAGCTATGTCCATACTCGAGAAACAGAAATGTGCTACTGTTGCTGGCTGTAGGATTGACTACATTAGGCTACTCAGCAGTGAATGGCACATACTGACAAACCATGATCTCAAAGACCTCATCTGTCCAAACACACAGTGCTTGCATAACAGCAGCTGTCTCTTTACAAATGTGAACAGGGACGTGCAGAAATGGAGAAACAAAGCAAATAAAAAGTTTTTCTATTATTGCAATTATTATAAGACGTTATTTTGTGTTTACAAGTTACAGTTTTGACATGCACTTAAGCGTTAACACGAGTACAACGAGTTACTGGAAACTGAACCTTTGGTAGGAGTTCCTTCTCTGAATGACAAAAGCCTTTGAATTGATCTCCAAATTGGGACTCATACTGTTGGAACTTGTGCATGACACTGTCATTTCTTTGTCAAACTGTCATACTTTTCGTAGGGAAGTGTTTCTATTTTGGTTGAGATTTTCACATGGATTATCTGGATATTTTAGTCCTGTTATTAAGAGTAATGTAAAGATTTTCCCTATAGTGATTGATATATATGTAGTAATGGAATCATTGGTGGTTTATGGAATGTTCATGCGTTCGCGAGGCCTGGTTTTAGACACCCAGGTCGGGTCAAAGACTTTCAGTGCTATCGGACTATAGCTAGCATGTCCTACTGCATCCTAAAATTAGAAAGCTGGTACTTACAAAGGCTGAAGGCATAAACAAAACTCCAAGTTCATAGGAACGAACCATCATCTGAGTATTGTTTTTCTCCAGCGCACCCCAGGCGGCTTTCGACAAGTTGGCACTGTAAAGAGTTAAAACAGACACTGACATTCAACCTTTTTGGGTTGTTCCAGGATTTCTAAAACAGATTTACACCAAAACACTCAAACAATCTGGAGACAGAGAGTTAGAATAATTATAAAGAAGTATGAACTACATCTGACTCGAGCGGCTTTAATCTTCATGAAAGAGAAGAAATAACTTGGTGCTGCTGAGCTCTTCTAAGTCCACTTCACATCCCTGTGTGAATGTACCACCACTTGGTGAACTTTTCAGGCTGATAGCTACAGACCAGTGAGAAAATGATGAAACAGATTCTCAGGTGCAGTCTGATTACCCATGTATGTGAAAATAACATAGTTTAATGTTAACAGTACACACAACATGGTGGCTCATGCAGTGTTGATCCTGGGTGTATTGCGTTAATAAATCGATTTTCCTCTTCAACGTTTTTTGACACACCCCAGTCCAGACTATTGTGTGTCCCTGTTCAAAAAAATTGACCCAAAAAATGACACTAAGTTTGAACAGCAGTATGTCATTGGCTAAAAGTGGTTCCTGCCTCATAACATCCGTTGGCTATTAAAGAGGTTTATGCTTGAAAAACACATCATGTTGCTTCTCCATTTATCCAAAAGTTCCAACCTGGCACTATGGGACTGTCATTTTTTAAAACATAGAATTGTTTGAATTGGCAGCACGTTTGTAACATAGATCGCATCTGAACATTCTGCTTAAAGGTTTCCAGAGAAGCAATGAAGAAACTGATAGTGTTAAAAAGAGGATGTTCAAATGGTGAATCTGTTCATTACACACCACATATTATATATGATACATTGTTTGCCATCTATGCCTTTAATCCTTTTATATCATATTTCTGGAGGATCTGACCTGAAGCTTCTGATGCTTTGATTGAACAGGAACATGCAGTTCTCAACTCTCTCTCCTACACTGACTCATGAAGACTAACTTGAAAGCTAGTCCATGTGACTCTCACACCCGAGCTATGCTTTGTTAGCGATTTGTGACAATATTCAATGTTTTTGGACAGCCTGATTTGTAAAAAAAAAAAACATGAATCCTATCCAATACCAACAAAACATACATTATTTATTATATTAACAATATATAGTTATACAATAATAGTATTAGTGTGAGATGATGTCATGCTCCACGATCATATATTCAATGATGTTTGACTCACATTCACAGAAGGTATCTGATTTATATCCCATTTATTACCGCAAATGAATGAGACCTGAAACCATCTGAAAATAACATAATCGATGTGCTTTTTCCTGATTGAACACAGATTGTTGTGATTTCTTTCTTGGCAGTGATGATTCTGACCTGCAAACATAGTTTGGGTCCAGAGTCCAAGATGCAATGCTTAATAAAGCCTCATAAAGGAGAGAGATCCAAAACAGTGCAATAAAGGCAGACTGTTATGATTGTGCTGCCAGGTGATGGCTAGTGAAATGAGGTGCACCAGAAGCCTGACTAAACACTGGTATATAGGGTGATGTTTGCTTATCGTGGATATTGTAGTGGAAAAGCCATCTCACAAGACGGCACTAATCATACACACAGACATCTAGGGGAAATAATAGCTTTATATCTCACACTCGAATCGCCTGCAAGATCGTTCCTCATGTGATAGCGCTAGCTTATCGGTACTGTACTGTCCTGCCCGGTTAAAATAAAATTGGTGTCAAACTGATTAAAATCAAACTATTTGGTTTGACATCACATTTTAGAATATTGCCTGTTGTGTGTGTATAAAAGTGAGGTGGATGAAGTGAGAGATGTAGAGAGAGCGAGAGAGAGTGACAGAAAGAAAACCACGGGTCATATGCAAAGAAGCAACCAATCAGATTTTTCACCTTTTCCATTACACTGAAACCTCAACAGTAAAGATTCATTCATTCATTCTAATGTGTGTGTGAGTGGTTTTTCATCTATGCGTGCCCTGCGTTGGACTGGCCAGTTATCCAGGATGTGCCCCTGCCCTGTGTGTGCTGGGATGGGCTCCAGCAGTAAAGCTTATTGATGTGATTTGTTTTCCTTTTCTGCATAAATAAATTTAGGAGCAGAATTACAGCAGGGTGGACATCTTTGTCTTACTTATAATAAATGTTATATTTTTGGTGTTATCATACCAATTTCGCCTGAGCACATCTTTATTTATCCAGTGTGTACTCATGGCCAGTGTTGACTTAATGGTTAAGGTGTTGGACTGATACACGAAAGACCAGGGTTCGATTCCCAGCACCACAAAGCAAGCACTTTAGGCTGAACAAGGCCCTTAACTTGTAATTACTCAATTGAAAGTCGCTCTGGATAAGGGCAATTCATGTTTAATTACTGATATTTTTGTTTAGATTGAAGTAAAGGCAACTGAAAGTTGTTTTTTTAGAGATTATAAAATTACACATTAATGAAGGCCTTAAAAATTCAGTTAATTATAGCTCTGAATTCACAACGAAGCTCTCGAACCTTGTAACGAGAAACCAGGCAAGCTGAGAGGAATCCGGAGACGTCCTCATGTAGGTCTTAATGTGGGGCATCGCACTACTCCTGCCTGATGATTCCGCTTTCCATTCACTGAGAGAGAGAGAGAGAGAGAGAGAGAGAGAGAGAGAGCGAGCAGAGTGTGGTCAAAGGAGCATGGGGAGAGAGAGAAAGCAAGTGAGAGAGAGGAGTGAGACACAGGACGGGGTAAGAGAAGGAGGGGGAGAGAGGGACAGAGGGAAAGAGATAGAGAGAGAGTAAGAGAAAGGGTGGAAAGAGTGTAAGAGAGCAAGAGACAAAGAGAATTACAGAGAGAGAGAGGTTGATAGAAAAATTAAAGAGTCAATAAAGAAGAAAAGATGGAAGTAATAATGGAGGAGAAAATGTACACATTGACGTAATAAAATATTTATATGTATTTATAAAAAAGTATTTATTATTAGTATGTTAAGCAGCCACCGTGCATAACCATTAATTTACTTTATTCCTCTTGTCCACAATTTTTTGAATTTAAAAACGTTTGCATGTCATCTTATGAATATTAATGCCTGGTATTCTGAGTAAAAAATGGGCTGCAAATTCAGGGAAAATTGTTCTACAAAGAATGTTACTTCATGTACTTTTTCAGAGACAGAGTTAAAGTACCAGAAGCCATTTCTGTTAAAAAAAACCCCAACAACTAACAAGCAGGAAAAACTCACTGGAAATAGGAATGAAGCCAAGTCTGCTTCTGGGCGGTTTGTATACTGTACGGTAAAGAACCTCCCGCTGCAGAAAAAAAACAATTATTTATTTAACATGCAAAAAAAGTTCTGAAAACAAATGAAATTCAGAGAAGAAAGCATGTTAGTAGATAAATCTATATCCAATAAAAGTCAAATAATTTATTTTTAAAAATCCAAAATCTATTTGGTTCATGTGTTTACATAGTCCCCAATGTGCGTGTGTGTGTGTGTGTGTGTGTGTGTGTGTGTGTGTGTGTGTGTGTAGGTTCTTCTGTAGGGGAGAGTATGTGATTTGAGGATGATTGGCTGTTGTTGTTAGTGATCAATATTAGTCATATCATTGATCTGTTCAATTCAATGTTCAATGTCACATTTCCACTCAGCTGGGTGAGAGGGGAGGGTGGTTAGAGAGAGGGAGACAGAGAGAGAAGATGGGGAGTAAGAGAAAGAAAGCGAAGATTGGTTTGTTCTCAACGAGTCTCATTTTCACCCAAGTTGGTGCAATGTAAGCCATCATGCCTTTTACTGTTTTCCGTCTAGTGAATGAAAGAGAGAGAAAAGGAGACAGAAACTGTTGTTGAGTGAGAGAGAGTGGCCAGGGAAAAAGAGAGAAAGTCAGAGAATGACACTCCGTTCTCAATGAGTGTCATTTTCTTTTCACTCAGCTGGGTAGAAGCTATCATGCCGTTTACTGTTTTCTCTCTAGTGGGCAACATTGGTATTACGGTCTTCATCTCTGAATCTAATTGATATAAATGGCTTGAATTACTGATACTTCAGTAATAACTCACACAAAACTCAAATTTTACGTTAACATGAACATTTTCAATATACATCAACATTCAATCATGGTTTGGCACCAACTGTGACTGTATTATGTATTTAAAGCATTTAAATAAATGTTTTACACAAGAATTCTAAATAAACAAATGTATTTATAAAAAAGAAACCTGGGTAGCCTTCCAGACTGGTACGGACATTGTTCACTGAAGGGTAAATCTACAAAAAGAGAGGAAAAAAAGATTATAACACTTGAGTACATTCTGTTGAATTATTGATTCTGATTTGACTATAATTTACAGGTTTATATTATAATTAAGGACAGCGGTGGCTTAGTGGTTAGCATGGTCGCCTCACAAGAAGAAGGTCCCGGGGTTGATTTTCATGTTGTCCCCGTGGTTACGTGGGTTTCCTCCAGGTACTCTGGTTTCCTCCCAAAGTGCAAAAACATGTACATTAGGTTGATTGGTTATTCTAAATTGCCCACAGAAGTGAATGTGTGTGTGAGTGGTTGTTTGTCTGTGTGGCCCAGTGATGGACTGTCAACAGGTGCCAGAATAACCATCAGTAGAGATTTTTACCGATAGTTCCGCAACACATCCATTGGTGTCGATTTATCGGCAAAGCCAATAAAATCAGTCAACCTCTAATATTAATATTTAGTACAGTGAGCACTGCATATATACTCTGATCACTGGTGCACCAGTGCAGATGGCTGTTCTATTGGTCCTGCACCGCACACGGACGACTGAAAAACCTCTCTGCGTTTCTATTATGCACCCCGACAAGCCACATCTTTCTTAGAAAAAAAAAATCACTGAAACACACTGCACACAGGTTAGAGTTTAATTCCTGCTTCAGTCTCCTCTGGCTCTGTAAACAAAAGAAAATCAATTTTACTGTTCGATCTTTTTGCTTTTTAATATCACAGAACGTTTATTTGCACCTGAAGTGAAGGGGGTTTTACTAGTGAGCGCTTTAGAAGCCACACGGTGGAGAATGCAATAAATAAAGATTTTTTCTATGTATACTATAGCCATAGTGACCAGTGCTATGTGGTGGAGTAGTGGTTAGCACAGTTGCCTCACAACAAGAAGGTCCTGGGTTAGATTCCCAGGCCGAAGGGTCTTTCTGTGCTGAGTTTGTATGTTCTCCTCCGCGCTTGCGTGGGTTTTTCTTCTGGTTTACTCCGGTTTCCTCCCACAGTCCAAAAACATTAGGTCAACTGGTGATTCTAAATTGCCCATAGGAGCGAATGTGTGTGTGAATGGTTGGTTGTTTATGTGTGGCCCTGCGAAGGACTGGCAACCTGTGAGCTGGGATGGACCCCAGCAAACCCCCGTGACACTGAATTAGGGAAAAAGCATTTATCTGGTGTCGTTACTCTGCCACCTTTTAAAAATGACACCTCTTAAATTGCAGCCTGTGGTCTGAGCTTCGCCCAAGAAACTGAGGTGTGTGTTGGGGGACTGCTGATCTTTTAAACTAATTAAAGTGCTTGTTTAAACTAATGAGTGTAAAGGATGTTCCTCTGTTCAACCTAATATCTCCACAGACACACTGAACAGCAGAACAGTTCTGTTAATCCTGAGTGTGTTCTTCTGAAACACTCACCAGCAGAAGCGGTGTCTCCGGGACGCTTAACGGTTTCCCGCTTTTCCCTAAAGTCATCATCGTACGCTGAAACTCCGCAGAGAGCCATTTGGTCTTATCCAGGCCCATGGAGCCGATGCTGGAGAACTGACCAATCACGGGCCAGCTGTCAGCATTTGGGATCGGATGAGAGTGTTCTCTCAGCAACTATAAAAAAATTTGGAGAGTGAAAATACAGTTTAGAAGTATAATAAGAAATGGATTTGGAGATATACACAGTGCAGATGGCGGTCTTTCTGTGTTCTGGGTACTCCGGTTTCCTCCCACAGTCCAAAAACATGTACATTAGGTTGATTGGTTATTCTAAATTGCCCATAGGAGTGAATGTAAGTCTGAGTGTGTGTGGTTGTTTTTCTATGTTTGGCTGGGATGAATTAAACAAACTTGTTAAGACAGGAGGTTCTATTTATTTCCTCTAATTTAATTCAGAACACGATGATGTAATGAACTTTTGAGAACTTTTAAATTCGACAGCACTGAATTGTCACCTTATAAATCATGAATAAAATATTATTAAAATATACTGATATTTGCAGAAAGGAAGTTTTTGTGAATTAAGAGCTGTTACACATGCGGATAATTCCTGCAACCTGCAGCTGTTGTGTTGTTTTCTACTGTCACGTGTCATTTGCTGTACATGTGACTCGACTCTAATGAAAAGTTCTAATTGTTATTGTCTCCATCATCACATTGTTTGTTAGATACCGTAAACTGCTGTGCAATAGAACAGCAGCACAGCAGTCGAATTGTCAAAATTGTTCTATGGTAGGTGTTCCGTTCCTCACCTCACTAGTCTTATTCACATTTACAGCATTTGGCAGATGCTTTTATCCAGAGCATTTTATCACTTTTTGTACAACTGAGCAATTAGGAGCTAAGGGCCTTCCTCAAGGGTCCACAGTGCTTGCTTGAACTGATTTTCTTGTTAGACTTATAATTTTCACAAACCTTCCTTAACTTTAAGTGACCCCATTTATCCATGTCAGAACCCTGAAATCTTCCAGGGGTGGAACCGATGAGATAAATCCTACACAAAAAAATATAAATAAACAGAAAGACTTTGTTATATAACACAGACTGAGAAGCTTAGAAAATACCAGGTCCCTGGTGAAGGACAGCAGTCCGTCTCTCTCACCTAGTTTCTGACAGGTCATGTTGTTTGATGCGCTCAATCCACTCTGCCAGCTCCAGGGCTCGATACGCACTCAGATATTCCAACAGGTCACGTTTAAAGTGTGTAGGTGATTCCCCGGCTGTCTCTGGGCTTCCCTCTGGTAACCGCGGATACAAAGGACTCATCCACAATCTGCAGGAAACAAAGAGAGGAAAAATCTGATATGTTTCAGGATAAAGCCCTGAAAGCCGTTTTTCTTTTGGAATTTACTACCATAATCTCAATTTAAGATAAAGGCTATGAACTGAAATAAAAACTTGGTGAATAAGGGATGATACACGAGCACGAAATATGTGGGAAATAAGGATAAAACAAAGAATGGAAAGAAAGAAGATGAGAAACAAAGACAATAAAAAAGATAAACGAATAGGGTAGGAGGGAGAGAGAGGGAAGGAAGGAAGGAAAGAAGAGAAGAAATATGAAAGAAAAAAATGAAAGAAGGAAGATAAGAGAAATGAGTAAAAGGAAGAAAGGAAAGCAAGAAATATGGATAGAATGAAAAAAAATTGGGTGGAAGGGAAAGAGGACAAGAAATACGGATGGATAGATGGATGTAAGGAAAACAAGACAAAGAAAGAGGAAGAAAACTGGAAATAGAAAGAAATGGATAGAATAAAGTGGGAAAAAATACGTATTTAAAAACAAGAGAACTAATCAAGACAAAGAGACCTGATAGTGCCACTGTATTAAGTAATGATGGAGACAGTGAATCAGTGGATTCTTGAGCAGAATACTAGTCTTATATTGTGGTCAGTAGCTGTTATTTTCATGTGATGTTTACTGTAAGGGATCCGAGTCTCATTGGATTTGGGCCAGGTTTTGGCTGCAGGGTGAGTAAAGTCTACAGCGACATGAATAACAATTAGGAGGAATAATGAAAGGACGCCTGAGATTAGATTAATGAGGGTCCTTGTACCTCTCGGTGTACCACGTCTAAGAGATGAAGGAAATGTGGCACTCGAGAGAGATCAGGACATGCGACACATTCTTCATCAACCGTAACTGTACCATGAACAAATCCAGACCCTCCACATCTCCTCATCAGCAAAGCAATCAATGTTTATTTTAGTCATTATTCCCGAGCTAAAGTCTAAAGAATAACCATACGGGTCAAATTTATTATTGTAATAATTTTGAAGAAATATAATGCAAATGAAAAAATGCTAAATAAATTATTCAAACTAAAAAAAAAATACAGCAGATTGTAACTTTACCTTATAACTTACATATAATACAACTATAAGTCATTTATTATGCAATTTAGTATACCAGCTCTTAAAAATGATCAAATATCACAAACACAGAAAAACAGACAGACAGACAGACAGAGTACGATGATGAAGGAAATCCCTGAAGCTACACTCAGCTTTTCATGCTCTTCTGTCTTCACAGCCGTTCATGCGCTTTGATCAGCTACACCAGAATGAAAATGATAATTTTCCTGATTTTGAACATGCTGTTGAGATCAAGTTGTGTTTAATGGACAGTTTGTAATCGGAATGTGACAGATTAACACAGAAAAAGAAAACAATGTTTGGTTTTGCTTTATTAACACATTTGAAAAAAAAAACCAAAACCCAGCTTCATTTCCATTTCCCAAAATAAAAACCCCAAAACATCTGCTCTATGTGTTGTCATGACAACAAAAGGACAATGCTGCCATATTTATAGATAGATGAACATGGGTGAAATTATGTGTGTTACCCTTGAGTCTTCTGGTACCAGTCAGCCTGTATGAGATTGGACGTCAGGATGATTACTCTGAAACCTTCTTCATACCAAAGCAGCATCATCTTCCTAAAAAACAGCAAACCACAGGATTTAACAGGTTTATAATATTAAAGGGACAGTACATCATTTTTCAACAGTTCAGTTCCATTTCTCATTCTGAGGTATAGAAAGTTCTCCTAAGGAGTAATTTATATTTATAAATATAAATATAAATATTTGTATTAGGATAATACAAATAATGGAAAGAGAGAAGAAACAAAGACATTACAAGGAATAAACAAGATTATAGAATAAAATAGGGTGGGTGGAAGGAAATCTGAAAGAAAGAAATACAAGAAAGAAGGAAGATAAGAACAAAACGAATAAAAGAAAGAAAGGAAGTAAAGAGATAAAAAGATGTTGCATCTTTTTTTGATGCGACAAAAAAAGATATAACAGGGTGGAAGAAAGAAATTTCAGGAAAGAAGGAAGGAAGGAGGGAGGATAGTATGAAATATGACAAGAAGTATGGATGTATGTATATATAGTATGACAAGAAGTATGGATGGATAGAAGGAAGACAAGACAAAGAAAAAGGAAGAAAACTGGAAATATAAAGAAATGGATAAAATAAAGCGGAAAAAAACCAAGTATTGTATAAAACGAGAAGGTCCCTATGTCGCGCGCACACACACACACACACACACACACACACACACACACACACACACACACACACACACACACACACACACAC
>JAOTRA010071196.1:0-14163 GCA_026260255.1 Pseudolaguvia tuberculata | reverse complement strand
GAGGAGGTTTATGGATGTGGTGAGGGAAGATATGCAGGTAATTGGGGTGAAAGAGGCAGATGTAGCGGACAGGGTAGGGTGGAGAAGAGTGATCCGCTGTGGCGACCCCTAACGTGAGCAGCTGAAAGGATTGTTCATCTCTCACGAATAAAACTTTGTTCCTAATAGGATGTGCTGTTAGATTCTTATTTTCCTCTCCTTTCTATTTTGAATCATCTAATCGATCCCAATAGAAATTATTATTATTATTATTATTATTATTATTATTATTATTATTATTATTATTATTATTTTAATCTTTAGATCAATACGAGTGATGAATCAGTCAGTACACGGGGCACATCGCATTAACCAAAGTTCCACAATCAAGAAGCACGTCAATCCGTCTGTGAGCCGACGGAGCTCCATTATATTAAAAGGCAGTAAAGGCCGGAAAGGTTCCA
Organism: Pseudolaguvia tuberculata; assembly: GCA_026260255.1. Classification (NCBI taxonomy): domain Eukaryota; kingdom Metazoa; phylum Chordata; class Actinopteri; order Siluriformes; family Sisoridae; genus Pseudolaguvia; species Pseudolaguvia tuberculata. The sequence goes on along the minus strand of JAOTRA010071196.1, from coordinate 13,720 downwards.
TTCACACCTTTAAACCAATTGTACAGGTAACACTAATACCCCAGGTCACACCATGAGTCTGTTAGGCTTAAACATCTGCTCTATAATGTACTCCCTGTCTTTTTACTCAGGTGTTTGATGAAACCGGCAAGGACGTCACTCCTCACCCTCTTTATCGGCCGGAACCCGGAGCCAACTTAATGAGTCAGAAAAAGATATTTACAGGACATGACACATCAGTAGGGACGGACTTCCTGTCCACAGTGCATCACACTATGAGTATCAGCTCTGCAGGACCATTTGCCAAGTAATTATGCTACAGACAACGGTGTTAGTTAGTAAACGACATTATAGCTGGTTGCCTGCTATTGCCAAAGTAATTTCTTGGTGGATTTACAACTGGGGGTGGGGTGTATAGGTTAGCACGGTTGCCTGACAACAAGGGTTTTGATTCCCGCATATGCTTAGGTTTCCTCTGGGTTCTCCGGGTTTCCTCCTACAGTCCAAAAACATGTACATTGACCATAGGAGTGATTGTATGTGAGTGGTTGTACATCTATGTGTTGCCCTGTGATGGACTCTCACCCTATGTGCGCTGGGATAGGTTCCAGCAAACCCCCGGGACAAGGGACATGAATGAATGAATGAATGAATGAATGAATGATTGAATGATTTACGTCTGGGTTCTATATTGAGATACTTGTGTAAAGCTGCCATGTGACCGTATCCATTGTTAAAACTACTGTACACATGCAATCGAAAAGAATTGGTATAATAACTGAATGTTTCCTGCACAAGGTCAGCCATTTGGAGTAGCTCTATATCGATAGCGAGTCACTCTATAATCAAATCTGTAAGCGAGGAACTTGAGGAACCTCCTGGGAAACAAGAACCTGCAATAACTCTTTCAGGTTTGCAAAGCTTAGGTTTATATGTAGTCTAAAATATTTTCCAACACCATCACAAATCTAGAACTCCTGTTTGTTTGTTTGTTTGTTTGTTTGTTTGTTTGTTAAAGAACTGAAGACAGAGAGAGAGGAGGAGAAACATCTGCTGTGCACTCTGAAGGAGATCTACCTCACTGAGACAGAGAACATGTGCATCCTGGATATTCCTGCAGGGATCGTATCTATTGACTCAGAAGAGGCTGAAGAAATCAAGTAAGATCTCAAGCCGTTCCAGAACTAAAAACTAATTTTGCTCAAGTTTGTAATTAGCTATCTGTGCAGAGTTTGCATGTACTCCCTGCGTTTGCGTGAGTTTTCTCTGGGTATTCTGGTTTCCTCCCACAGTCCAAAAACATGTCCATTAGGTTGATTGGTGATTCTAAATTGCCTATAGGTGTGTGTGTGTGTGTGTGTGTGTGTGTGTGTGTGTGTGTGTGTGTGTGTGTGTGTGTGTTTGAGAGAGAGTATGTGTGATTGTTTGTCTATGTGTGTGGCCCTGCGATGGACTGGCGACATGTCCAGGTTGTACTTCTGCCTCTCACCCTATAGGCTACAGCAAACCCCCGTGATTCAGAATTAGGGAATAAGAGCATTTGGCAGACGCTGTTATCCAGAGCAACTTAAAATTGAGCAATAAGGGGTTAACGGCCTTGCTCAGGGGCCCACAGTTGTTTCTTGGTGCTGCTGGCAATCGAACCCCAGTCTTTCTGGTATCAGTCCAACAACTTAACCACTAAGCCACCACTTTCTCCCGGAATAGAAGATGAATGAAAGATGAATCTTCAATAAATCTCATTATTCCCTAATTTGGGATCTGCAGTAGCCTATCTCAGCGCAGATAGTACTGAAGGCAGGGGGGTACACCCTGGACTGGTCACCAGTCCATCACAGGATCACACACAGATAAACTCTCACTCCTATGGGCAATGTAGAATTACCAGTCGAGAAAGAAAGAGAAAACCAAAGTACCCGGAGTAAAGCCACGCAAGCACAGGGAGAACATGGAAACTCTACACAGCAAGAACCCTTACCTGGGTATTGAACCTGGGACCTTGTTGTTGTGCTAATCACTACGCCACCGCGACCCCCTTTGTTCTTTGACATAATATTTTTATAGAAGACTGAATCGTTTCTGCCTTCTGTATGAATTTATGGTGATCATTACATACAGTACGTCTCTTTCTTTATGTCTGAAGGATCAGGAACTTGGCTTATGCAGAAGTGTGTAAAAGCAGACTGGAAAGTGATGCATATGTAGAGCGAGAAATGCAAACAATTAACGACGCGGCTAAATCTAAAGAAGCCCAGTGTGACCCCATCCTTACAGCGGAAAAAGGCAAGTAACTGTGTAAATATTCATTCATTCATCTTCTTAACCCCTTATTCCCTAATTCAAGGTCAGGGGGGTTTGCTCGAGCCTCTCTCTCTCTCTCTCTCTCTCTCTCTCTCTCTCTCTCTCTCTCTCTCACACACACACACACACACACACACACACACACACACACACACACACACACACACACACACAAAACAACACATTTATTCCTATGGGCAATTTAGAATCACCAATCAACCTAATGGACATGTTTTTGGACTGTAGGAGAATGATAAATGAATGAATACTGTAGTCCAATACCAAGAAGGCTGCTCTCTTCTTCGTCTTCTTCTTCTTCTTCTTCTTCTTCTTCTTCATCTTCTTCCTGGTCTCAGAAACATTTGTCAACTTGCATGTTGTATTGATATGCTTAACCCTATTTCCAGACAAACTCAAAGATATTCACCACCAACATCTCTGTTATGACTGGATTTCCTTAATTCTACATTAATTTGTGTCTGCAGGTTCCATGTGCACCATTTGGGACATCTATGATTGTCATTTAAGCAGTGACGAGGCATCCAAGTCAGGCAGTATTAGCAGCATCCCAGATATCTTTCCTGTTAATCATCTTCACTCAGACAACGTTCTCCACAGAGCCATGTCCAGACTCAGTGTCACCAGTATCGGTAATCCTTTTTTATATTAGTATCCACGTTTCGTTTATAATTTTAGTTGTTTTTATTATGTTAGAAGTAACAGGAGACTTCCTCCAAAAATTTTGGGCCCCTGGGTTTAACTCTTTTTTGGATCTTTTCCGAGTCCCACCGTCTCCTTCTTCTCTCTGTCATCTCAATAAAGGCAAATGGTTCACAGTAAACTAACAAAACATATTTTATGGAACACGGGAAGTGGTAGCCTAGTGTTTAAGGTGTTGGACTAGTACCAGAAAGACCAGGGTTCGATTTCCACTTCCACCAAGCAACCACTGTGGACCCTTGAGCAAAGGCCCTTAACCCACAATTAAGAGCGTCTGCCAAATGCCAAAATATAACTGTATGTGAATTGTTCCTGCGTTGGTCAGACTATAGAAACGAGCATTAACGGTATAAATTGAATTAAATATACTTATAAATATAATCAATTAACCTTTTTATACTAATCTGGTTTTAATTTCTCTGTTTAGTCAGTGCTTTTAGCATTCACAGAGTGTTACAGTCTTCCACAGTCGGTATGGTAAGTGAAGCTGAAATAGAGCAGATCCTGAGCTCAGAGACGTTCCAGCAGTCCCTAAAGGTGATGGAGAGAATGGTTGTGCTGAACATCTACCAACAGAAAATAGCTGCTTACAAAGGACTACCAGTCCTGCAAGGTAATAAGACAGTGTCTATACATTTATTGTCATCAATTATTTTTCCAATGTATGTTGTATATAAGCGTGCTGGCGTAGTGGTTAACATGATCGCTTCACAGCGAGAAGGTCCCAGCTTCCATTCTCGAGCAAGGAGTCGCTTGTGTGGTTGTTTGTCTGTATGTGGCCTGGCAATGAACTGGCGACCTGTCCAGGGTGTACCCCTGCCACGATCCCTATGTGCACTAGGATAGGCTCCAGCAGACCCCCGTGAACCCGAATTAGGGAATAAGCCGATTTGAAAAATATATAGTTTGGCATAAATAAGTCGAGCTTCCACAGTATTTACTAGTTTAGCAATTTACCAGATGTGATACTATAACATGCTGTAAATACTGTCATATACTACAATTTACTACAATTGTACTCAATTTATTTATACAGTATGTCCATGGTTTCTTTTTTGTCCAGATCCAGACTTTGTGCCGAACCTGGATGTTGAGGACAGTGTAGAGGTTGAGGAAGGGGTTGAGAAAGGCCCAGATCTGGAGTTCCTATGGAGCTATAGTTGCGAGATAACTAAAGGTCATAATATCAGCTGTATGGCATGGAACAAGAAAAATATGGTAATTAACTATTCATTCATTCATTCATTCATATTTTTACCTGCTTATTCCCTAATTCAGGGTCACGGGGATCTGCTGGAGCCTATCCCAGCGCACATAGGGCGAGATTTCACATACAGTCCAAGCAAAAAAAAAAGGAACTGATTAACATGATAGGCTTATGATTTCATAGCTACTATCTTCATTTTTCTGTAGGACATTCTGGCGGTCGGGTACGGAGAGTTTGAGTTCAGGAATCAGAAACCCGGCCTTGTCTGCATCTGGTCACTTATGAACCCTACTGTATGATTCCCTTTGACAAATCTTTACATTCACTGTATACATTAGAACATCAGTACATCTTCCTATAGATTCCTGTAGTCTGTGTTTCTGTGTATGTTTGCTAGTGGCCTGAGGAGATGATCACCTTTAAAGATGGTGTATTTTCCCTGGACTTCTCAGACTTTAAACCCAGTCAGTTAGCAGTGGGTCTATATGACGGCACCATCGCAATCTACAGCGTGCATAGCTCCAGGACAGCACTGATCTGTGACAGCAGGTTGGATATCTCTTTAAGATACTTTAGAACTGACTACATTTTGGGTCTCTATGGATTGTTATGACACCAGATGTTCACTTGGTAATGTTTTTTTTTTCCTGATGAATGATTCTGGTCAGTACTAAAACATTTAAAGCCATAAAAAGGAAAAGGTTAGACACAGGAAGTGAGCTTGGCTGGAAGGTTTTAAGTGCATTCGTTTTTCTTTACTTGGATGTAATGTACTTTAAATGAATTTAATAATAAAATGAAGAAACACCCCCAGGTTTCCTCCCACCGTCCAAAAACACATGTACATTAGGTTGATTGGTGAGTCAAAATTACCCATAGGAGTGAATGTGCGTGAGTGGTTGTCTATACGTGCCCTGCGATGGATTGGCAACCTATCTAGGGTGTACCCTTGCCTCTCGCCCTATGTGAGCTGGGATAGGCTCCAGCAGACCCCTGTAACCCCGAATCAGGGAATAAGCGGGTAAGAAGATGAATGAATGAAGGAATGAAAATGAGGAAACACTGGATCATCTATGTGTACCCTGCGATGGACTGGCAACCTGTTGGGAGTTGAACACCTGCCTCTCACCTTGCACGCTGGGATAGGCTCCAGCAAACCCCCATGACTCCAAATTAGGGAATAAACGGATAAGAAGATGAATGAATGAATGAATGAATGAATGAATGAATGAATGAATGAACGAACGAGGTAACACTGACCATTCTTGATCTTCCTATTTCATATCAGGCCCTGTTCTTGCAAACCATAGAAGGGTGGGCAAATAGATATCCCGGGTGGGCAACTTTTAGGGGTGAAGCTGAGAAGATGTTACTTGCATGTTACTTACAGCCAATCATAAACTGTTTGGTTTTGCCTTGTGATTGGTCAGGGCTTTACATTAGTTCTGAATATTGTTGCTTGGAGGACTGTGTTTCATATCTGTGTACAGGGAAAGTGTTCAGAAACACAGGGCTCCGGTGTGGCAGTTAAAGTGGATCACTCGCTTACATGGTCCATCCGGAGAAACTAAAAAAGAGTCCTTGTTCTCGGTGTCTGCTGATGCAAGAATCAGTAAATGGTTCTTTCACCACGGTCTTGACTGCACAGGTAAAGTTAAAAAACAAAAACACACCCCGATTTGAATGAAGTCGAGAAGTTGTGTAAAAATCAAAATACAATGACCTTTATTGGGTCATGCAAATATGCAATCTTTTTGAATTTGGTGCAGCGGGACAGGGGACAGGGGTAATTTCACCACCGTGTTACATCACTTTTCCATTGAACAACACTCAGTAAGGACGCTAATTATTAAAGATTTGTAGGTGGAATCGGGCGCCGTGGTGGCATAATGGTTAGCACGGTCTAATCACAACAAGAAGGTCCTGGGTTCGATTCCCAGGCCGAGGATCTTTCTGTGCAGAGTTTGTATGTTCTCTTCAGTTTCTCTCCGGTTTCCTCTGGGTACTCTAGTCCTCCTCCCACAGTACATAAACATGTACATTAGGTTGATTGGTGAGTCTAAATTGCCCATAGGAGTGAATGTGTGTGTGAGTGGTTGTTCGTCTATGTTTGCCTTGCAATGGTGTATCTTCTGCCGTTTGTCTTACGTGTGCTGGGATAGGCTCTAGCAAACCCCGGTGACCCCAAACATACATACAGAGGTTTCTTCGGATGAATCTGATCATATTACGGACTGAATTTCCTGCAACGTCGAGGAATGTTGTTGGTTGTGAATGACTGAACCTTTCTTCGAGCCTAATTGTATATCCCAATCTTAGTGCCCACCTGTTTCCAATGAACGTTTCCAATTGAACTGTCTGTAGAACATTCCATGTCTTTTTCCCAGTCTTTTTCCCAGTCTTCTTTCTCTTTGTGGTATTTACAACTGAATACTGGTCAACAAGGATTTGCAGATCATTGCAGATTATAACCACAAATAAACTATAAAACTTTTTTTTTTTTTGTGGTTTGGATGATTGTTCGTCTCTCTGTTAAGGTCACGGATGAGCTGATATGATGTCTATCCATCTTTATCATTAAGGACAAACCATGTATATCATGTGTATCTTATGATAATAAGAAACATTTTTGTTATATTACTGCTTGGTAAAAAGGTCAACTGAATTTTCTTGTGTGTCTGTTCTATTTCAATGTCGTAAACAAGATATGCTGAAGCTGAAGAGGATACGGAATGAGAAAACAGAGAAAGTGTGGAAACATGAACCGTTGATCGCTCGCTGGGCCGTTGCATTGTGCTTCGATTTTCACCCTCAGGTTTGAACAAATTAATAGAAATTAGTATAGTTTTAGAATGTTATGGAGTCTATATATACATATACTTTACTTCCAAAAGATGGTCACCTGCCCATCAGATCCATATTTGTTTCCACTTCAAACTGTTGCTACAAATCTGGAAGCCCACAATCGATCTAGTATGTTTGTTGTTGGTTGTAGCATTACATTGTTCCTTCACTGGAACTAAAAGACTCCCAACACTGTTCCAGCATGACTATGACCCTGAGCACAAAACTCCTGACCTCCATTATCACATGCTGGGTTATTATTAGAATGAAAAAAACACAAAGTCCTGATCTTACCACCACTGAGCTTTGTTGGGATGAACTTGAATGGTGACTGACCGACCTGATCTCACTAATACTGTTGGAGCTGAATGAAGACATTCTCGCATTCAAGCGCAACATTGGACTGGAAGGTCTTACAAGAAGACTGGAGCTTCATCCAATAGTAACAATGGGATAAAATCTGAAAGAAGATGTTGAACATCTCTGTGTTTCTGATGCTCAGGTGACCAAAACTTTTGGCAATATAGTATACATGCTTTTGGTTATCGGCTTCATTTGAATTCTACTGCCAAACATCCCTGTTGTATTTTTGTGTCTATTCAACAGGATCCCAATGTTTATTTAGTGGGAACCGAAGAAGGACACATTCATGAATGCTCCTGTTCACACAACGAGCAGGTCATGGAGACCTACACAAGTCACACAGTAGGTTCCTACTGTACATACAGTATACATGTTCATAGACTTAACGTTGTAGTTGTATTGCATCTTTTTCTGAATCATTTGAAAGCCTGTCTCGTAATTTATGACTGGTCTTGACATGTATTGCTTAAATCTCTAGGGTCCTGTTTATAGGGTCCAGTGGTCACCGTTTTGTCCAGACATCTTCATCAGCTGTTCTGGAGACTGGACCATTCAACTTTGGAAACAGGATCATTTTATTCCTGTGCTGAGCTTCACTTCCATCAAGACTGATGTATATGATATCATGTGGTCTCCTCTCTGGGCTACTGTGTTTGGAGCTGTCAACAGGGACAGATTAGAAATCTGGGATCTGGGAGCTAGTCTGTAAGCACTATTCTCCATCTCAGTTTGTTTTTTTATCACTCACTTTACTGGCAAATGAAGAACAGTTGAAATGGGTGCCATATTGCATAGAATTTATTCCGCTTTTGTTTAGTTAGTTTTTTTGGGTTTGCTTTGTTTTTATTCCTGATTTATTTCTACTCAACAGCGTAGACCCAGTTTTAGTGAATGAGGCTGCTCCAGGGGCAAGTCCAACTTCTGTGCTATTTTCTACAATGACAGATGTTATAGTCGGGGACAGTGAGGGGCAGGTCAGCATCTACAAGATCAACAACTTTAAAGCAGAAGATAAAACTGAGGTAAGATAAACTTTATTAGTGCTCACCAGGACAGGTTTATTTAGACTATCTGGTAATGCCTGGGATGGAAAGGGGTGAGGGGTGTTCAAAGGCCAATGGTTGGCAATAAAGTGTATCTGTCCTACACCCGTGCTTAAGACTGCAATGTTTTTTTGGCAGGTGGACACACTGGAGGACATCGTTAACGCCGCACTGGCCAGTCAGCACTGAAAGTGTGAGATTTTTTTTCTTTATCAAATAAAATTTGTAGTAAACCTACTTTTCCAGTCTGATATCTCTTTGACTGAAATGATCAAAGATGGTTGCACATTAATACTATGCAATAATGCAATGCCTTAAAGGAGTCCGAATGATTAGACGTTTCGATTATTTTCCGTTAGATATTATCCAAGATTGTTAAAGGTTTTATAATCTAGATGTTTTGGATGGTTGGACATTTCCAAAGACAGTGATACAGTTTCTCTTTTAGATCTAGATGGTTAGCACATCTGGAAAATTAGAAGAAATATGATTTGTACACAGTGGCATAGTGGTTAGCATGGTTGCCTAACAATAAAAAAGTCCCGAGTTTGATTCCCAGGCCGGGGATCTTTCTGTGCGGAGTTTGCACGTTCTCCCTCCGCTTGCCTGGGTTTCCTCCGTGTATTTCGGTTTCCTCCCACAGTCCATAAACATTTACATTAGGTTGATTGGTGTTTCTAAATTGCCCATAGAAGTGAATGCATGTGTGAGGGGTTGTTTGTCTATATGTGCTTTGCTATGAACTGGTGACCTGTCCAGGGTGTACCCCTGCTTCTCACCCGATGTACGCTGGCATAGGCTTGAGAAAAAACTCTGTGACCCAGAATTAGAGAATAAGCGAGTAAGAACATGAATGAATGAATGAATGAATGAATGATTAACTCAAAAAGGGAGTATATCGTTTAAGCTATTAACTATTTCTACTATTTCTACAATTTACACATTGTGTTTCTTGTCTGTGTGTCTGAGGTGGTGATGGCTTAGTGGTTAAGATGTTGGACTAACACCAGAAAGACTCAGGTTCGATTCCCAGCACCACTTGATGACTAGATGAGCAATGCCCTTAACACTCAATTGCTCAGTTGTAAGTCGCTCTGGATAAGGGCGTCTCCTAAATGCTTTAGTTGTAATTGTTCTAAATCGTCTTGTCGTGCATTATTATAGAGAAGCATTATTCTAAATCGCCTTGCCATGTCTTATATATATCACAGTAACTTTAACTAATGGGAGAGGGAAGGAACCTGTGGACAGTATACAACCCATCCTTCCCCAACAGCCCTTCACTGATCTGCAAATGGCTGTCATTATCCGAGAAGCTGTAATCACACGAGTCATGTGAGAGTTCAATATTCACAGTATTTTAGTGCAAATCAAACAGTTTACTGCTGAACAGATTAAGTCAGTGGCTCTGAGTAAACACTCTGAGGACCTTTATCAGGGTTGCAGGTATGGACGATGGCTAAAATGGGTTTGGGATTACATATGGGCACGTAGACCTAAGTATATATTGAATCATAGGGCCAGTCCCAAGGCAACAGGAGTACAATGCATCAGATACATAAACACATCATAACCTTTACTTAATGACGGACGGGTTAGATGTGTTAAGTGATAACTGTGGTTAGGGTATTGGATCGATGTAAAAAAAGTCCCAGCACAAACACAACTGCTGGAGCGCTGGGCAAGGACCTTAATTTAAACCAGATTTGTTTGAGTTTTACACATAATAGTCTCTAGATTCTACAGAGTACTACCAAGAAACACTAAGTAAAGTGGTGGCTTTGTATTAAGAAATACACCAAAAGTGTTTGGTGACCTGAGCATTACAAACACATGCAATTTTTAACATCTTCTTCCAAATTGATTCCCATTTTTGCTATTGGATGACGCTTCAGTTTTCTAGTAAGATCTTCCAGTCCAATGTTCTGCTTGACTGTGAGAATCTCTTCATTCAGCTCCAACAGTATTAGTGAGATCAGACAATAATGTCAGGTAAGGAGGTCTGGAATCGGTCAGTCACCATTCCAGTTTATCTCAAAGGGGTTCAGTGGTGGTAAGATCAGGACTTTGTGTGGAACACTGGTGTATTTTTCACTCTAATAATAACCCAGCATGTGCGAATGGAGTTCAGGGGTTTTGTGCTCATGGTCATTGTCAGGCTGGAACAATGTTGGAGTCTCTTATTTCTGAGGAAGGAATAATGTAATGCTACAACATACAAGAAACATTTCAGACAAACTGTGGTAGCAACTTTTCGAAGAGGAAAATATGGATCTGATGGTCAAGTGAACAAAAACTTTTGGCAAAAGGCCTTCATTCATCTTCTTACCGGCTTATTCCCGAATCCAGGGTCACGGGGATCTGCTGTGCCTATCCCAGCACACATAGGGCGAGAGGCAAGCGTGGGGAGAACATGCAAACTCCGCACAGAAAGATCCTGGCCCTGGATTCGAACCCGGGACCTTCTTGTTGTGAGGCGACTGTGCTATCCACTACACCCTTTTGGCAACATGATGTACTTTATTATAGAGAGAAACTACATTAGTTTATGTTTCCATTTAAATTTAAGATGTTTGGCAGACGCACTAATCCAGAGCGACATACATTTATGTCATTTGTATAACATTTGAGTTTAAGGGCAACACAAATAAGCACTTTTTACAAGAATGGTAAAGAAAAAAGCATCTCAAAACCTTAAGGTAGATGAGCTACAGCAGCGAACCTTGTTCCAGTCATCACAGCAGGTTGATTGGTGATTCTAAATAGCCCATAGGAGTGAATGTGTTTGTGTGAGTGGTTATTCGTCTATATGTGGCCCTGCGATGGACTGGTGACCTGTCCAAGGTTTACTACTTCCTCTCACCCTATGGGCACTGGGATAGGCTCCAGCAAATTCATGTGACCTTGAATTAGGTAATAAGGGGGTTTGAATATGAATGAATAACGATACGACTGATTATTTACAAATCCGACATTTGGCAGAAGCCCTTATTCAGATTGTTAATCTCTCTATATGTCAATCCTACGAAACTTTATAGTATTAACCTCCTCAAGGGAGACATCATTCTGGCAATAAAGACATTATGGATCATAATCGCTTCCACTTTTATTTTTACCTGTGGTCCAGCTGGTTTCACAGAACATTATGATATGGCAATCGGGTGAAAAGAAGAGGGTCTGATGTTTGAGATAGGACTCAATTAGTTTTGCATTATATGAGATATGACTGCAATGAAAGCATTACACTGGAGCAGTCAGGAACCAAGGTGCCTTCCTGGAATGGACGTAATTAAATTCTAGATTGGGGCAGTAAAGCATTTACCTACCTGTTAAAAATGTCATTTTTTTTTAACTTTTATACTACATTATAAACATGTTCAGTCGAGACAAACACTGGAAACTGGGTGGAGTTTCATTGAAAGGTGGAGTAGATGAAATAAACCAGAAGGATGGAGAATGCCTCTATAAAAAGAGAGCAAACATTATAGCACAATTCACAGACCAACTTCCTGACTAGAAGTTAGAAACGAAGCAGAAAACAGGAAGAGAAAGAAGGACAAAACTGTAGAATCCACGATGGGAGGAAGCTACCGATTGCCGTTGGTGCCCTTGTTGCTGATGTGGGCCGTTTGCAGCGTGGTGCAGGTACAGGCGGAGGTCAAAGCCGTCAAGCTCTGTGGCCGTGAATTTATCCGGGCCGTGGTTTATACCTGCGGAGGCTCTAGGTGGAGAAGGTTTCTCACACCACGAAATGATGGTGAGTCAAAGTACCATCATACTTTAGAACTTCATCCTTCTCTAAGTGACAGTAGACATGTGGAGATGTTGCTGAAAGTGTGAGAATATTAGAGAATAGTCTCGGCATGAACACGATGCAGTCTCTAATAATTATTTATTTATCTTCTATACCTGCTTATTCTCTGAAGGGCAAGATGTAGAAGGGGGGGCTGTCCAAAAATGACTCCAAAGAAGTTTATAAAACAGCTTAACCTTTCAGTGTGGAGTTTGCATGTTCTTCCTGCGCTCGCATGAGTTTCTTCTGGGTTTCCTTCCACAGTCCAAAAACACGTGCATTAGGTTGATTTGGTGAGTCTAAATTGGCCATAGGAGTGAAAGTGTGTGTGTGTGTGTGTGTGTGTGTGTGTGTGTGTGTGTGTGGTTGTTTGTCTATGTGTTGTCCTGCGATGGACTGGTGATCTGTCCAGGGTGTACCCCTGCCTCTCACCCTATGTGTGCTGGGATAGGCGCCAGGGAGCAGACCCCCGTGCCTCTGAATTCGGGAGTAAGATGACTGAATTAATGTGGAATAGAATTCCCTTTCTGTACGGAGGTTTGTCCATAGGAGTGAATGTGTGTGTGATTGGTTGTTTGTCTATGTGTTATCTTGAGATGGACTGGTGACCCGTCCAGGGTGTACCCCCGCCTCTCGCTCTATGTGCGTCAGCAGACCCCCGTAACCCCGAATTAGGGAATGAGCGGGCAAGGAGATGAATGAATGCGGAACAGGTTTGAATAACAATGGTTGGATCTAGGGGTGCCACAAAAGGAGGGATCGTTGGAAAGATTCCAAGGACCCATTCAATTTAGTGGTCCGCAAATCAGCTCAATTTTATCTTCTTTCAAAGGGCCCAAAATTGTCAGTAGCCCGGTGGTCCAGAGGTACTACCTTTGCTTAAGATCAAAAGCTAATATATTTATAAATTGCATAGACATCATACTTTAATAGCATTTGTTTATTATTTAAACTTCCAGTTTGGCCATCCAGAATAAACAGACCTGATGACGGCATCGGAACACAGACCTGATCTGTTCCACGATGTAATTAGGATATTAGCTATGCTAACATGTCTTTCTAATATATACACTACATGCTGCATAACTGGATTTTCTCTACTGTATAATTGTGTAATCACAATGGACATCTGGAGCTTGGGAAATATTGCCTTGATCCAGTATAATCATTCAGTTTATTACTCATTACAACGTTGTGTGTGTGTGTGTGTGTGTGTGTTTGCCACAGTGCATTCTCTTGAAGAGCGGAGCAGTGATGCTGATCTGAGTGAGAGCACCAGATCAGATCTTTCCACACGAGACCTGAACCCTCTGATGACCAACATATGCTGTCAGGTGGGCTGCCGAAAGAGTGACCTCTCTCTCCTGTGCTAAGGACCAGACAGACAGACACGCACACACACACACGCACACGCGCACACACACACACACACACACACACACACACACACACACACACACACACACACAC
>JAOTRA010071188.1:0-14164 GCA_026260255.1 Pseudolaguvia tuberculata | reverse complement strand
TCCACCACCAATGTTCCTGGCCTTACTGCCTTTCCACCTGGTCTCCTGAACACACAACACATCCACCTTTCTACGCTGCATTCTGAACTGAAGTTTATTTATAAACTTTGGTGGACATCATGAAAGCAGAGCGTTACAATAATCCAGCCTGGTGATGAAGATATGAACTAGTTTTTCTGCATTACTTAGTGGCAGAATATTCCTAATTTTAGCGAATTGAAACTTGGTATCTTTTTGCCTGTGCATCGATATTAGGTGTTAAATCCTGAGTAGCAGCACATTTAACGATGTCATTCAAGTGTTTATTTGTTAACTTAAGCGCTGCTTTGTTTTATTGTTGTTCATTATGAAGTACAACTGTTCACAAAGATAAGTAGTCCCAAACACGGATAGAAACTTTGCAGCCATGGCTGTTAATTTGGGGAAACCTGGCACGAGATATTGATAAAACGTATCCAATCGCACAAACCCAAATTTATCCTTCATAGCGGAATCGCACTGCAAGTCAATAAGCTCGAGTTGAATGTCAGCTGGCATATCAGAAGGCTTCACAGTAAATGGCAAGCGAAAAAATCAAAATTTGTTCTCAAGTTCACTGAATATCTGAAACCTCTGCTCAAACTCTCCCAACAAATCTGTTTTGTCTTTATATTTGTCCAAATCATTATCAGGATGGTCCTGTGCCGTTGGATAACTGCGTCTCACAGTGACGGTTTCATCTTGGACACACTTATGCTGTTAAAATTGAGTGACAACTCTGCAATGTAGTGTTAAGTGTATTCAAGTGTTGTGTAATATCAACAATAAACGCAAGATCCTGCACCCATTCCTTGCATTTATGTTCCATAACTGATGAATCACTTCCTGCTTGAGTCAATTGGGCGTGGGCTCCCTATTTAAGCAGGTGTCCACCTCTTGGACACCTCAGATTATTTTGTTACAGAATACTTCGCCAGCAGAGATCAGATCCTTGGAGATTCTTCTGGCGGCGTTGAACTCACAAGCTCAGATCATCCGTGCCTTGCAGGAGCAGGTAAACACTCTGACCGCCGCCCCAGCTCAAGCTCCTCCGGCTGCGCTCCCAAGCTCAACACCCGCCTTGGGATTCAACGTAATTCAACGTAGATCCAGACCGATGTCGCAGCTTCATTCACCAATGCCGTATGTTTTTCTTTGAACAGTCTTCTAGATTCCCCTCTGAGGGTAAAAAATGCACCTTTCTTATTTCATTACTCACAGAGCTTGCATTGGAATGGGCTAACTTCCAGTGACTATTTCATCGAACAGTTACGGGAGGTATTCGAGCACTCAGCTGGTGGGCTCGATGTGTCGACTCGCCTACTGCACCTGCGTCAAGGGTCTCAGTCAGCCGCTGATTACGCGATCGCTTTTCGCACACTAGGAGCTCAAAGCAGAATGAATGATGTTGCGCTTAAAGTGTTATTCAAGGAGAAGCTGAAATCGGAGTTTCAAGCGGAGCTGGTGTGTCACGGAGAGGATGACTCCTATTCAGAATTCACGATTCGCATGGTCAACCTTCTGCGTAACCACCCCACTGGTCCTCTCCTTTGTCTCTTTGCGAGCAAACCCTCTGCTCCACGATCACTTCCTGAAATTGAGGCTATGCAAATCAGGGTGCACAAGTTAAGCGCAGCTGAGAGGCTACGGCGTCAGCAGCTTGGTTTATGTTTATACTGCAGAGAGTCTGGTCACCTCTGTCCTCAGTGCCCCGCTCTGATGAGGAAATCGCAGCGTCAAGTAAGTGCATCTGCTCATACTGTCAATGCGGGGCGAGTTTAAGTATCGCAGTGCAGAAACATGTTAATAAGGTTTTGCGTCTGCATTCTGTTTTTGTGAATTCAGGTTTGATGCTGAATTTAATGGATGAGAAATTGCCGAGAGACTTATGCGTGCCCACCTGCGTTCCTACCCTCCACATAACTGCTATTGATGGCCACTCACTTGGAAAAGCAATCACAGAGAAAACACGACCTCTCTTGCATGAAGTAGGCTCTGCCCACCAGGAGAAAATCATCTTTTATATTACGCAAGCTCCCAAAATCTTGCTCATTCTGGGCTATTCCTGGTTGGCATACCACAATCCTGTTATTTCATGGAAACAAGAAAAAATTGTACGGTGGTCCCAAAGGTGTGGTAAATCATGCATTCATAAAATCCCAAAGGACCGCTGTGCACCCTGTTTAAATATGTCTGTCTGCCTAGAGAACGTGCCCTCATGCTATCGTGATTTGACTGAAGTATTTGACTGCGTCTCCTAGAAAACACCCCCCTCCAAAGGGCCGAATCTATCCCCTCTCTATACCTGAAATGGAGGCCTTAGATCATTACATTGACAAAGCAGCTGGGCACATCCGGCCGTCCTCTTCGCCTGCAGGTGCTGGATTCTTTTTTATAACTATAAAAGATGGAAGCCTACGGCTGTGTATAGATTATAGGGGGCTGAATAGCTTTACCATCAAAAACCATTATCCTCTGCCTTTGGTGCCGTCCACTCTGGAACAGCTGAAGGACGCCCGCATTTTCACTAAGCTGGACTTGCGCAGTGCCTACAACCTGGTCTGAATTCGCGAACGGGACGAGTGGAAGACAGCCTTCGTCACACCAAAGGGCCACTACGAGAACCTTGTCATGCCATACGGTCTTTGTAACACCCCAGCAGTGTTCCAGTCGTTCATCAACGATGTCCTACGCTATCTGCTCAATGTGTGTGTGATCACGTACATAGATGATATCTTGGTGTTCTCACAGGATGAAGAACAGCATAAGAAGCACGTTAGGGCAGTGCTACAGAAACTGAGGGCCAATAAGTTGAGAAGTGCCACTTTCACACTACTGAAGTACAGTTCCTTGGTTACATTGTGAACACAAATGGGGTCAAGATGGAGCCGGGTCGGGTGCAGGCTGTCTAAGATTGGCCTCGTCCACGATCGGTTAAGGAGTTACAGCGTTTCTTGGGGTTTGCCAACTTTTATCGACATTTCATTTGAAACTTCAGCCTCACAGCCGCTCCATTAACCTCTCTTCTAAAAGGGAAGCCTGCTAAGTTAGCCTTGACTGATGCAGCTACTAAGGCTTTTGAAACACACAAACACAAATTCACGGTAGCCTCCACTCTCATGCATCCTGACCCTGGGCTCCCATTTCTGGTAGAGGGGGATGCTAGTAACTGCGGGAATGGGGCGGTGTTATCCCAGAGGCAAGGCTCACCACCCAAGCTACACCCATGCGCCTATTATTCACGTAAGCTCACTACGGCAGAGGTCAACTATGATGTAGGAAATAAGGAATTGTTGGCAGTTAAAGAGGCCCTGCTGGAATGGTGTCACTGGTTAGAAGGGAGCGCACACCCCTTCACTGTTCTCACTGACCATCGTAACCTTGAATATATAAATGGGGTCCACCGGTTGAATGCACGTCAAGCACGATGGGCACTGTTTTTTTACACAATTTAATTTTACTGTCACCTACAGGCCTGGGACAAAGAATGGGAAAGCAGACGCCCTCTCTCGCAGGCATGACCCGGTCGACCGTGACTGCATAAACAAGAGCATCCTCGACCCCAGCCTGGAGGTGGCCCTGGTGTTATGGGTTTTATCCGAGGAGGTTTGTGAAGCTAACGAGCGACTACGCCCACCACGGGGTACACCACCCGGTAATTTTTTCGTTGTTCCTGAGTTGATCCAACGCTTAATGGTTTGGGCTCACACTTCTCTCAGTGCAGGGCACCCAGGTACACAGAGGACCCTTGAGATTTTAAGTCGCAGATACTGGTGGCCGTGTATGATGGAGGACACGAGAGATTTTGTACGATCATGTGCAATGTGCGCTCAGGCCAAGACCCCTCGACATCTGCCTGAGGGCCTTTTGCACCCTCTGCCCATCCCCCAGCGACCCTGGTTGCATCTCACCCTGGACGTCACCAATCTGCCTCCCTCTAATGGGTCTACTGCAGTGCTCACAGTGGTAGATCGGTTCTCTAAAGCCTGTCGTCTAATTCCCTTAAAGGGCCTGCCCTCTGCCACTCAAACAGCCTCTTTGTTATTTACTAATATTTTTAGGACCTACGGATTGCCAGAGGACATTGTTTCTGACCGGGTCCCCAGTTCACTTCAAGGGTCTGGATGGAGTTCTGCAAGCGCCTGTATATCAATGTAAGCCTTACCTTTGGATACCATCCTCAGTCTAATGGCCAAGCCAAACGCATGAACCAGGAACTAGGGCGCTATCTCCGGTTGTACTGCGCTAATGACCAGCATCGCTGGAGTGAGTTTCTACCTTGGGCTGAGTATGCACAAAATTCGCTCAGGCACTCATTGACCGGATTGACCCCTTTTCAGTGTGTGCTAGGTTACCAGCCTCCTCTATTCCCATGGACCGGGGAACCGTCCAGTGAGCCTTTCGTGGAGGACCGGTACCAGCGCAGCGCCGAACCTGGGAAGGGGCGCATGTGTGACTGCATTTTCCCAAATGCGACAAACGACACCTACCGGCCCCCTCCTACCAGCCCGGACAGTGGGTCTGGCTGTCCACCAAACATTTGAGGCTCAAACAACCGAGCAAAAAGTTGAGCCTGAAATATGTGGGCACTTTCAAGATTCTCCGCCAGGTAAACAAGGTATCTTACAAGTTACAGTTGCCTGCTCACATGCGTATCGCCTCCCCGTTTTACGTGTCCCTTTTGAAGCCCCACATTTCCCCAGCTGGGTCAGGCAAGCTCAGGTTGGAACCACCAATGCCCATCGAGCTGGAGGACGGGCTAGCTTTCACTGTGCGAGAGATTCTTAACTCCAGACAGCAGCGGGGTGGAATGCAATACTTGGTGGACTGGGAAGGTTACAGACCAGAGGAACAAACTTGGGTGAAGGCACGGAACATTCTGGACCCTACATTAATTCAAGATTTCCACACCCGCCATCCCAAGCTTCCGGCACCTCACCCCAGGGGGCACCCAAGTGGACCGCCAGGAGGTGCTCCTAGGGGTGGAGTTACTGTAAGAACTGAGACTCCGGAGGACCGCCTGCAGAGGGCGCTCTCGCCCGAATACTAATGAATCACTTCCTGCTTGAGTCAATTGGGCATGGGCTCCCTATTTAAGCAGGTTGCCTTCTGGAGTCTAATTGCGAAGTATTGTTGCCATAGGCCTTTACCAAGCAGTTTTCTACTATTGACTTTTGGACACCTCTTGGATTATTGAACTTTGCATTACGGACTTTGACTATTCTTCTGCCCTACGATTTGGATTCTGTTTGCCTTTACCCTCTTTCCTGTTACCCTGAATAAATCTTCTTGTTCTACTGCATTATGGATTCATCAGATTACTCACAAGCTGCACGGTTACACTTCTTCTCAATGAACTGTCCAATTTCCCCTCGTAATGTTGGAAAAATGCTTAGAAATAAGGGCGGCGTGAGCAATTACAGATATATAGTTTTGATGAAAAACTAATCATGAACTAACTATAACAATCATATTAGGCGTAGCGCTAAAATAAAGGTATGAAAGAGAACTAACTGTGACTTAACTGAGTGTTAAACTAACAAACTAACCAAGATAAAAATACTAAGACAAAAAATGCAGAAAAAAATGTTTTCCATCCGAAAACAGGGGTGGTGATAGTATGGGAAAAGGAGACATACTGTTAAATTGTGGGAATTGTCTGCGAAGATTTTTGACTCCAGAAGGCCCGGGGTTCCCGGTGAAGTCAGGAGAAGGCGTGTAGTCGGTTTGTGTTCCGACATCACAGGTTGAGGGGAGAATGGCAGGATCAGTCTGCACTGTGACATCACAGGATTGGGGTGGAAAGACAAGGCACACTGCTAGAAAAATACCAATCTCCCCAGTTAAGCCGGCCAGTTGAGAACGCGGATTTGTAAAGGGATTTGCACAATCTTTTGGAAACTTGCATCGTTTGGAAAGTTTGTTCTTTTAACTTCTAACATTTATTGTTGGAAAGATTGCTTTCTTTGGATCCTGTAAATGCATTCTGATTGCAATAAATTGGAGTTTTTGTTCTTCTCACCTTGGACTCAAGAATTTTCATTATTTTAAGAAGTTTATTATTTTATTTGACTATTGAATTTGGACATAGCGGGAATTAGTCTATCTTCAGTCATCCCTAATGATTTGTCTGCTCAGAGGTGGGCTCTGAGTTCCGACAGTAGGTCAAAGAAGCGCTTGAGTACTGCACCTCTGCTTAACCACCACATGTCAGTGTGATATGGTAGGCCAGCATGAATGTCATCATCACTGAGAAATGTGTCAAACTGATGGTGATTTAGACCGCGTGCTCTGATGAAATTGACAGTTTTCACCACACTCATAACATAGTCCATTTCGAGTGTTGTACAACATAACGCCTCCCGATGCAAAATACAGTGAAATGCGTAAAACACTTGTTCTCCATTTGCAGTCTGTATTTTATCACGGAATTTTGTGGCAACACCTGCCTTTCTCCCAACCATTGATGGCGCACCCTCAGTAGCCAGGCTCATGGCACGGGGCCAGTCCGCTCCCACCTTGTCCAGCGCTCCAACGAGAGCGCTGAAAATGTCATCTGCTGTTGTGGTGTCATTCATGAGCACCACTTCAAGCAGCTCCTTGGTGATGGTCAAAGTTACATCAACACCTCTAATGAATATGGCCAGTTGAGCAATATCTGTGACATAGGAGCTCTCATCTATTGCAACTGAAAATGCGATAAATGACTTGATTTTCTCTTTCAGTTGCCTGCTCATGTCAGTTGAGATTTCTGTCACCCGATCTGAGACAGTGTTCCTTGTTAGACTAATATTGGCAAATGCAGGTCACTTTTCAGGGCACACGACTGATGCAGCCTTCAGCATGCATGTTTTTACAAACTCCCTATCAGAAAATGGCTTGGATGCCTGTACCAGCTGCGCATAAAAGTAGACTGTTGTTTCTACAGATCAGCGAATTTGTTTACCTTGTCTTTCCTTATTTGTCCTTTCAAGTGGTCATACTTGTCTTTATTATGAGTCTCATAGTGGCGCCAAATAGTAAACTCTTTGAACACTGCAACTTGCTGATTACATACCAAGCACACTAGTTTTTGCATTCACTTCTGTGAATAAATACTTCAGTCCATTTTTCTTGGAAAACTCTGCACTCCAAGTCCACTTTTCTTTTTTTTGACAGTGACATTTTGGGAAGGGTGTGTTGACCGACAACTTGTTTAGTAGTGGTGAATGGTGAAGCAAGATTGCGGTTTTATTTTTACTTGGACACATCACGTTGCGAATGTTTATTTTGTTTGACTAACTCGTGTCATTGCCGCATGCTGAACGTGAGCACAACTTTCCATCACAATCACAACTTTTGATCTAAAATTAGCTAAAGACTCGCTTCTATTTTTGACATGTATGCCGGTCCGGCCTGCTGGCCGTATGTTTGACATGCCTGATCTAAACACTAATCTAACCTAATCCAAAATATCTTAACAATGATTTAAACCATTTAAACACTAATCCAAATTATCAAAACACTGATCCAAGCTATCTAAACTCTGATGCAAACTATCTAAACACTTTTGAAATAAATTTTCAAGTATATGGGTCTCTGAGTCAAAAAGGTTCCCGAACCCATAATCTAAAGACTTATACAAACGATCTAAACACTGATTCAAACTATTTTAAGACTAGTACAAACTATATAAACACAGATGCAACCATCTAAACACTTATCCAAACTATCGAAAAACTGAGCTAAACTATCTTAAACATTGATCGAAACCATCTGAACACTGATTCAAGCTATCTAAACACTGATGCAAACTATATAACCATTGATCAAAAATATCTAACCACTAATCCAAACTATATAAACATTGATCCAAACCATCTAAACACTGATCCAAACTACCCAAACATTTATCCAAACAATCTAAACACTCATTTAAACCATCTGAACACTGATTCAAACTATCTACCACTGATCCAAACTATGTAAACACTAATACAAACCATCTAAACACTTATCCAAACTATCTAAACACTGACCTAAAAATCTAAACACTGATTCAAAACACCTAAACAAAAATTCAAACAATCTAAACACTAATCTAAAACTATTCAATCACTGATCCAAACTGTATAAACACTGATCCAAACTATATAAAGACTGATCCAAACCACCTAAATAATGATCCAAACCATCTAAACACTGATCCAAACTATCTCAACATTAATCCAAACTATCTAAACATTAATCCAAAACTATCCAAACACTGATCCAAACTGTATAAACACTGATCCAAACCATCTAAACGTTAATCCAAAACTATCCAAACACTGATCCAAACTGTATAAACACTGATCCAAACCACCTAAATAATGATCCAAACCACCTAAATAATGATCCAAACCATCTAAACACTGATCCAAACTATCTAAACACTGATCCAAACTGTATAAACACTGATCCAAACCATCTAAACACTGATCCAAACCATCTAAACACTGATCCAAACTATCTAAACATTAATCCAAACCATCTAAACACTGATCCAAAACTATCCAAACACTGATCCAAATTGTATAAACACTGATCCAAATTATATAAACACTGATTCAAACTATCTAAACACTGATGCAAACTGAATGAACATCGATGCAAAAATCTAAACACTTAAACGATCTAAACACTGATTCAAACCATTAAAACACTAATGCAAACTATATGAACACTAATCCAAACTATCTTAACAATGATTCAAACCCTTTAAACACTGATGCAAACCATCTAAACACAGATCCAAACTATGTAAACACTGAATCAAATTATGTAAACACTGATTGAAACTATATTAAATGATCCTAATAAACTATTTAAACACTGTTCCAACCCATCTAAACACTGACTCAAACTATCTAAACACTTATCCAAGCTATCTAAACACCAAAGCAACCATCTAAACACTTATCCAAACCATCTAAACAATGATTAAAACTATCTAAACAATGATTCAAACCATCTAAACACTGATACATACTATCTAAACACTGATTCAAATTATTTAAACACTGACCAAACTATCAAAACACGGATCCAAGCTATCAAAACTCTGATGCAAACTATCTAAACACTTTTGAAATAAATTTCCAAATATATGGCTCTCTGAGTCAAAAAGGTTCCCGACCCCTAATCTAAATACTGATTCAAATGATCTAAACACTGATTGAAACTATGTAAACACTGATTCAAACTATATTTTAACACTAATGCAAAATATATGTAACCGGGCTGTCTGTGAATAATCAGATGAATCCAAGATGCAGTAGATCACTTTATATATTTATTTAGGAAGAAAGAAATAAGGGAAGGCAAACAGTATCCAAATCAGTATCCAAAGAGAGTAGTCAAAGTCCGTAATCCAAAAGGTCAAATATCCAAATTTATATTCAAGAAACTAGAAACACAGCGCTCGGTAAAGGCCTAGGGCAACAATACTTCGCAATGCACTCCAGGAGGCCACCTGCTTATATAGGAAGCCCACGCACAAATTGCTCAACCAGGAAGTAGTTCCCTAGTATTCGGGCGAGGGCGCCCTCTGCAGGTGGTCGCAGAGGACCTAGGACATCGCAAGCTTTTACCCAGGATTGTTGCTCTGGTCCGTATCCCTCCCAGTCCACCAAATACTGCAATCCGCCCCTTCTCCTTCTAGAACTAAGGATCTCGCGCACCGTGTAGGCTGAACCGTCCTCCAGCTCGATGGAGGCTGGTAGTTCTGGTTTGGGCTCGCTGGGGATACCTGGAGCAGTATATGGCGTCAAGAGAGAAACGTGAAACGTAGGATTAATGTGCATGTGAGCAGGTAACTGCAGTCTGTAGGTTACCTCATTAACTTGTCGGAGGATTTTAAACGGGCCTATATATTTAGTGCTTAATTTCCTGCTTGGAAGCTTGAGCCTCAGGTGCTTGGTGGACAGCCAAACTCACTGACCAGGCTGGTAGCTGAGGGCAGATCGACGTCGCTTGTCAGCTTGATGTTTTTGAGAGCGTACGGCTCTTTGCAGCCGCACGTGCGCTCCCTTCCAGGTTCGTGCACTGCGTCGGTACCAGTGCTCCACCGACGGAACGCTGGATGGTTCCCCAGTCTATGGAAACAGGGGGGGCTGGTAACCTAAAACACATTGAAATGGCGTTAACCCGGTCGATGAGTGCCTGAGGGAGTTTTGCGCGTAGTTGGCCCAAGGTAAAAACTCGCTCCAATGCTGCTGCTCACTTGCGCAATATGACCGAAGGTAGCGCCCCAGCTCCTGATTCATGTGCTTAGCCTGCCCGTTAGATTGAGGGTGGTAGCCAGAGGTGAGGCTCACGTTAATGTCGAGTCACTTGCAGAATTCGGTCCAGACTCTTGACGTGAACTGAGGGTCTCGGTCTGATACAATATCCTCAGGCAGCCCATAAAACATTAAAAAACAGCAGATTAGCAGTTTGGGTGGCAGATGGGAGGCCCTTTAAAGGAATTAGGCAACAGGATTTGGAGAATTTGTCTACCACCGTGAGCACTGTGGTGTACCCATTAGAGGGTGGTAGGTTAGTGACGAAATATAAAGTCAAGTGGGACCAAGGTCATTGAGGCACAGGCAGGGCGTGAAGCAGACCCTCAGGCAGATGACGAGGTGTTTTAGCCTGAGCACATGCCGCACAGGATTGTACAAAAGACCTTATTTCATCCTCTATTATGTGTCGCCTAGCATTTCCATAGTCCTCCGTGTACCAGGATGCCTTGCGCTGAGAGAGAGGTGTGAGCCCAAGTCATTAGCCGCTGACGAAAACCAGGAAGAACAAAAATCTTACCGGGAGGTGTAGCCCGCTGTGTGGATAGGTGTTCGCTGGCTTCTCGAATCTCCTCAGCTAAACACCGGGGCCACCACCACGCCTGGGTCGAAGATGCTCTTCTTGATGTCGTCGCGTTCGGCAGGGTTGTACCTGCGTGAAAGAGCGTCGGCCTTACTGTTTTTTGTCCCCGGCCTGTAGGTGACAGTAAAATTAAAACGAGTGAAAAACAGTGCCTAACGAGCTTGACGTGCATTTAGACGATGGGCCCCCTTTATGTACTCGAGATTCAGATGGTCAGTAAGCACATTGAATGGGTGTGAGCTGCCCTCCAACCAGTGACGCCACTCCAGCAGGGCTTCTTTGACCGCCAACAACTCCTTATTGCCAACGTCGCAGTTGACCTCCGCCGGAGTGAGATTACGTGAGAAAAATGCGCAGGGATGAAGTTTAGGGGGAGAGCCTTGCCTCTGAGATAACACTGCCCCGACTCCGCAATTACTAGCATCCACCTCAACTATAAAAGGAAGCACGGGATCTGGGTGCATGAGCGTGGGGGCTGTCGTGAACTTGCGCTTTAAGATTTCAAATGCTTTTGTGGCAGCATCCGTCCAGGTTAGCTTGGCAGGTTTCCCTTTAAGAAAGGAAGTCAGTGGAGCGGCTGTGAGGCTGAAGTTTCGGATAAAGCTATAGAAGTTAGCAAACCCCAAGAAGTGCTGCAATTCCTTAACTGTCCGCGAAGTGGGCAGACCTTGTACAGCTTGCACCCGCTCTGGCTCCATCGTGACCCCCTTCGTGCTTACAATGTAGCCTAGGAACTGCACCTCAGTGGTGTGGAAGTCGCACTTCTCAGCTTTTACGAACAGCTTGTTTGCCATCAGCCTCTGGAGTACCGCCCTGATGTGCCCCTTGTGCTGTTCCTCATCCTGTGAAAATACCAATATATCATCAATATAGGTGATCACACATACATTTAGCAAGTCGCGGAGAACATCGTTAATAAAAGATTGGAACACGGCTGGAGCATTACAAAGACGGTATGGCATGACGAGATACTCATAGAGTCCTTTTGGGGTTGACGAAGGCTGTCTTCCATTAGTCTTCTTCACGGATTCTCACGGATTCTGTAGGCGCTACGCAAACCTAGCTTAGTGAAAATGCGCGCGCCCTTCAGCTGTTCCAGAGCAGAGGAAGGCCGAATGTGCCCAGCCACTAGAGCTTCTTCAATGTAATTGTCCAGGGTCCCCATTTCTGGTTTGGATAGGAGATAGATTCGGCTCTTTGGGGGAGTAGAGTTTTCATAAAGCTGAATTCCACAGTCCCGTTGAGGAGGTAGCTCAGCAGCTGAGGAACACCTCAGCCAGGTCTCGATAGCATGAGGGCACGTTCTCTGGACACATTGATGTAGTTAAACAGGAGGCTTGGCTGACCTTTGGGGCTTTGTGAATGCAAAACTTTACACACCTCTGTGACCACTGAACAATTTTCCCCTGCTTCCACGAAATAACAGGCCAACCAGGGGTACCCCAAAATGAGGGGTGTCTTGGGGGCGTGTGTGATGTAAAAGGCTGCCTTCTCGTGGTAGGCGGAGCCTACCATTAGTGGGAGAGCTCTTGTTTTCTCCGTGATGGCTTTTTCAATTGCATGCCCGTCTATAGAGGTTATGTGGAGAGGTGGGATGCAGAATTCAGTGGGCACGCATAATTCTCTCGCCAATTTCTCATCCATTAAGTTTAAAGCTGAACCTGAGTCCACAAGTGCAAAAAGCATACCCGTAACGTCACAAATGTGAATCTGCACTTTAACTGTTAAACTTGCACTCATGTTGACAGCCTGAATGAGTGCACTTACTTGATGTGGCGATCTCCTCAAAAGCGCGGGACACTTGGGGCAAAGATGTCCAGACTCTCTACAGTACAAAGACAGCCCGAGCTGTTTACGCCATAACTGCTCAGCGCGACTTAGCTTGTGCGCTCCGATCTGCATGGGCTCGCTCTCCACAAGCATTCGTGGCACAGAGGGCTCGATAGCGTAAAGGAAAAGATAAAGGAAGCGTAATAGAGGGGTGATTACGCATAAGATTGTCTACTCGGATAGCCCTTTGAATGAATTCGGAGTACATGTTATTCTCTCCGTGACATACAAGTTCCTGTAGCTCCGATCGAAACTCCTCCTTAAACAGTACTTTAAGAGCAACATTGTTTATACCACTTTGAGCCCTTAGTGTCCAGAAAGAGATAGCGTAATCCGCGGCAGACTGAGTTCTTTGACTCAATCGCAGCAGGCGAGTAGACACATCGAGCCCACCTGCTGGGTGCTCAAACACCTCCCGCAACTGAGAGACAAAGTAGTCGCTGGATGATTGTATGCGCTCATCAGATTCCCACACTGCAGTAGCCCATTCCAGCCCGCGTTCTGTGAGTAAGGAAATGAGAAAAGCGCAATTTTTACTTTCAGAAGGAAATCTAGCGGACTGTTAAAAACAAAAACATACGGCACTGGTGACTGAAGCCTCTGCATTGGTTTGGATCCCCGTTGTACTTGTTTGGCAGGGAAGCTGGGGAAGCGCTAGGGGGCGCAGATGGAGGTGACTGAGCCTGCACAGCGGCGGGCATGGTCAAAGCGTTCACCTGCTCTTGTAAAACCCGAATGGTCTGAGCTTGCGAATTCAGCGCAGCAAGAAGATCCTCCAAAGTCCTGATCTCTGCTGGATTCGTAGAAGGCGAAGTATTCTGTAACTGGGCTGTCTGTGAATAATCAGATAAATACATGATGCAGTAGATCACTTTATATATTTATTTAGTAAGAGGGAAATAAGGGAAGGCAAACAGTATACAAATCAGTATCCAAAGAAAGTAGTCAAAGTCCGTAATCCAAAAGGTCAAATATCCAAAGTTATATTCATGAAACTAGAAACACAGCGCTCGGTAAAGGCCTAGGGCAACAATACTTCGCAATGCACTCCAGGAGGCCACCTGCTTATATAGGAAGCCCACACCCAAATTGCTCAACCAGGAAGTAGTTCCTTAGTATTTGGGCGAGGGCGCCCTCTGCAGGCGGTCCTCCGGAGACATAGTCCTTACAATATATAAACACAGATGCAACCATCTAAACTCTTATCCAAGCTATCTAAACACTGATCCAACTATGTAAACACTGAATCAAACTATCTTAATGATTTAAACCATTTAAACACTAATCCATACTATCAAAACACTGGTCCAAACTATCTAAACACTTATCCAAATTATCTTAACAATGAATTAAACCAGGCGGCGCGGTGGCGCAGTGGATAGCACAGGTGCCTCACAACAAGAAGGTCCCAGGTTCGAATCCCGGCCGGGAT
>JAOTRA010071122.1:0-14177 GCA_026260255.1 Pseudolaguvia tuberculata | reverse complement strand
AGAGAGAGAGAGAGAGAGAGAGAGAGAGAGAGAGAGAGAGAGAGAGAGAGAGAGATAGAGAGAGAGATGGTTAGATGGATTATCAAGTGTACTGTGTATACCTGTTGGTTTATCAAGTGTATTGTGTAGACAGACGGTGAGGTTTATGTCTGGTTGAGGCAATGACATCATCACAGTCAGATTTACAAATATATGAAAACAAACATGATGTGAGACAGCAAAACGGTCTCACATCATAGCAGCAGCACGGTGAGTATTTTTATTATTTGAATGGTAAATGAGAAAATTAAGAGATTTTGAAAAACAATTTGAAAATTTATTAAATTAAATGATAAAGAACTTTAACACTGAATAAATAATAACCATTTAATTTATTTTTTATTTTATTTTTCAATGATGACAGGTGTGACTGCACATCACTGGTGTAGACATATTTAAATTTTGTAGTTGAGGTACTTTTGTTTAAATAATTAATTGATTGATTGTGCCTGCCTGGCACAAAGGACATGTTTATACATTTTACCACAATAATTAGGAAATTTTGAATTAAACATCAGGACAGTCAGACAATCACAATTAAGTTTTTTTCCATACAATATCTGAAATAACACTAATAGAACCAATAAACATTCCAAATTCACACTCTGCATTTATCCATTTATCACACCGCATACATTAATTCATTTATTGCAGTGTAAAAATGAATCTTTTAAACCATATAACCATTGTTTCACAAGATGCCATACCATTCAGCAATTTTTTAAATGCTTTTTGATGAATTAGCGAGACAACAAGATAAAAAGTTTTCCATTGGTACTGTATCATTTGAAGCGTAAGTATAATTACATCTTTTATTCTTTGCACCGAAGGATTTTTTTCTTTTGTAATGACTATTTAAACATTTTTTTTCTCTGTTATGCTACAGTAGTTAAAGAGGAAAACTGGTCGCTGTAGCATCTTTTTTTTTTTTTTTTTTTGCTTTCTTGGATGAAAGATTCTTGGAGAACGCCTGCTGTTTGGTTAATGTACAGTAAAAAACACTATCTTACAACGAACCACAGCATTGGAGGTATTTTTTGTAACCAAATAGTATGTGTATGGTGATAACAGTTGCCTAAAACTTTTAATTGGTTTGTATAATTAACCATAGCATATGAAATAATATGGCGCGTGTAAAGTAATTACATTCATAGTCAAACAATTGCTAATGACATGCTTTGTTTCTGCATAGATAGTTTTTAGAAACTAGGAAAAACTAATATTCAACACATATTCCCTATTTCACAACACTGTTCATTTTAATATACAAACTTCATTTAAATGTGGGGGTTTTTTTTCATTAGTTGATTAACTTAAGCTTACTTTATGTTATAATCAAAAAAGTGAAAATAAATAAAATAAATGTTAATTTAAAAAACATCAAAAAGGTTAATTTGCCTAATTACTAGGTTAACTAGAAAAGAAGTATTTTACATGTCTAATATTGAAAATATAGGCTCACCAGAGCCAGAGGCAATTGAAAGTTTTACACCACAACGTACTCCCATGTGTGAGCATTTATTATAGGCATTATAATTAAGATTCAATCAAAAGTGTGCATAGTTATTAAGCACTTCGTGTGCTTTTAAAGAATGTCACACGGACTGAGGTGACATATACTCATTATTCTACAAATAGTATTTAAAGCTGAGTTAATGTAGATAGAAGTTAATGTAGATAGAAAGATTTATATTTCAAAATTATGCACAATTAATTTAGACATTTACAGCATTTGGGAGCGACAGAGAGCCCACGGTGGTTGCTTGGTGGAGCTGTGAATCGACCTCTGTATTTCACCATGAAGTGGTGGCTTAGTGGTTAAGGCATTGGTCTGATACCAGAAAGAATGGGGTACGATTCCCATCTCTGCCAAACAACCACTGTAAGCCCTTAAAGTTTATAGTGGGGACTTGATACACCTCTGAATACCATGACTATCCTGTCAAAATTATATTAATTACATTACAGACAGATATTTTGTGCACTGAGGATAAAAATCATTTTTATTAAAACTAGAATTCCTGTTAAGACTGCAAATATGGATAATTTCAGAATCAATTTTTATCTTAAAATTATTTATTCATTCATCTTCTTACCCGCTTATAAATCCGGGGTCACAGGGGTCTGCTGCACCTATCCCAGCACACATAAGGCGAGAGGGACCGTGGATGGGTCGCCAGTCCATCTCAGGGCTACCTTAATAATAATTGAACTTTAATTACAAAACATAAAACATTACAATATACCCTGCCTATTGCCCTATGTGTGCTGGGAAATTAGAATTTGATACAGGTGGACGAAATGAGTTTCCTCCGCAGGGTGGCTGGGTGCTCCTTTACAGATAGGGTGAAGAGATCGGTATAGAGCCGCTGCTCCTCCGCATTGAGAGAAGTTAGCTGAGGTTGTTTGCGATCTGTTCCAGATGCCTCCCAGACACCTCCCAGGAGAGCTGTTTCAGGCATGTCATGCCGGAAAAAGGCCCTGAGGAAGACCTAGGACTCGCTGGAAGGACAATGTCTCTCTGATGGTCTGGGAACCTTGCAAAATCTGGAGAAAGTGTCTGGGGGGAGGGATGTCTGGGCATGCCAGCATGGACTCTTGCCCCTGTGACCCACTCCCAAATAAGCGGTCAGAAAATCATGATGATGGTTGTAAATGTAGGTTAGTTTATGATAGTGTTTAAGCCAGCAGTGAAGACCTATTTGGCCCTGACTGCACACCACTGGAAAAAACTTTTATCTGCTGCTGATTTGTGAAAATTACAAAAAATACTATTGTACTCCATTAGTTATGAAACTAAAAAGTGTGTCAAAATAAAAGCATAAATTAAAAAAAATATTGAATACAGCAGTACAGAATAAAACTGACCTAGTTTGATTGTCATGTTGCTATATAACTGACTATTTTAAAATTCTATTGTTATTTAATGGACATTTTGTAACGAACTGACGAAAACAGGAACCATCTTGCAGGTGCACACTTTTATTAACCAAACTCAAAACACAAAGTGAAACTAAAATGCGGGTTACATATAAACCCGGAAACAAACATAAACAGAAATGAAAGCACACGTTTACAGATTAACGTCCTCGGGATAAACTTCAAACCCTTCTCTGAGAACTCAACACTCGTCAGAGAGAGAGCACACGGAAGCAACACAGAGGGGGCGCATGGAAACAGCGCAGAGGGCGCATATGGGGTCAGGAATGGCGCAGACAGCGCGCACAGAACATGAGAGCGTGCATAGGAACAGACAGACAGACAGGCAGAACACACCCACAGAAAACCGCAGGAAGACAGACAGTGAAAGTCGGCCACCTGGTAGCAACTGAAGGGGGAGTATGATCGGAACAAGGAAAAGGTCAGAAAATGCAAGAGGGAGAGAAACCAGAGTAAGTAAGAGGACTGGAAGAAAAAGGAACATAATCAAAGCACAGACCGGAGACAGAACCAGAAAGCACGCACATACGCAGGCCAGGGAGCACGCACGGAGACAGATACTGAGACCAATAGTGGAAAAGGAACACTCAATCATTCACCCCAGGTGGACCTGGGTAAAAGACAAAGTTTATAGTCTCTACCTCTACTACAATTTGAGAATTGTCCCCAGACGAGGCAGAAAGCGGTGCTGAAGGCACCGTTGAGGGCGCCGCTGAAGGGGACTGAAGACACAGATGACACTGGAGACACAGACACTGGAGTCATAGGAGACACTGAAGACACTAAAGATGTAGGAGACACTGAAGACAGTAAAGATGTAGGACACTGAAGACACTAAAGACATAATAGACACTGAAGACACTAAATACATAGGGGACACTGAAGACACTAAAGATATAGGGGATACTGGAAATGCAGAAGACACAGAAGGCTCTGAATACACTGGCTGAGGCTCTGAAGACACAGAGGGCTTTGAAGACACAGAGGGCTCTGAAGGCACAGCGGTCTCTAAAGGTGTCACAGAAGGAGCTAAAGACATTGCAGAAAGAACAAAACAGTCCTGGGGCCTTGCTGACTCTGAGTAGTTGGCAACTCTGCTCTCCTAATTGACCCCAGCTGAGGGTCCATCACTGATGCAGGGACAGCCACAAACACCTCGATGCAACCACTGTAACACTCCGCACTAATGTAATCCTCAGAATACTTGGACCCACACAACCTCTTAGCCTTTACCAGGTAGTGTTCTTCTACAATATCATTTTGGGTGACCACAAGGAGCTGGTCCAGGAAATACTCCACATCAGTGCGGAGATCTTGATTCAGGTCCCAGTCTGCAGCTACCGCACATAAAGTGCTGTTGCATAAATGCATTAACACAAAATTGCACTTTGGGCGATCCGTGGGAAAATCATACCTATGTGTGTTAATGTATGCTTCACAATCCCAAATAAACTAAACGCACCTCACCAGATCACAGTTAAACTTGTAGGGGAAGACGGGGGCCAGTCGGATCATTATGTAACGAACTGACGAAAACAGGATTCATCTTACAGGTACACGCTTTTATTAATCAAACTCAAAACACAAAGTGAAACTAAAACGTGGTTTACACACGAACAGAAACAAAAGCACAAGCTTACAGATTAGCGTCCTCGGGATCCTCCTTACACAATTAGAAATTTTTTTTCTTCACTTCTTTAAAGCAATATGTTTCATTCGATAGCAGAGAAAACAAAAGTGTTTGTATCTGTATTCCTGTCTATTCCCTATTATTTCTAGAAGGTTTTTAAGCAGTGTGTTTAAAGCAATGTGTTCAAAGGTTTAGATAAATCTAAAAAAATATATGCTAGTCAGTCAAACAAGCTGCTTTGATATTTCAGTTTGCAAAGCATTCAAAATGACACATTTTGTAAGTTTACTCTCTTTGTAGCAACACAACAACACATTGGATCAGTTTATTATAAGAACAAAGTGCTACAAAAATCATTCACCAAACACATATAATATATAATAATATTATAATAAAAAAATATTATAACAATATTGACAATAAAAAATAAGAAGTTAACTACAGAAACTACAGAAACATCATGCAGAACACGTAAATTGAGAGAACACATCTAAGAAATCCTTTGAGTAGCATAGTGTGTGTTCCTCCTCGGTCTTCTAATCCCAGCCAACATTGACAGTCAATACATGGAGGATACACATCCCTGTGGAGGAGCTTTTTTACAAGAGGCACAGTGACAGAACCTGGCAGCCATTTAGCTAGTCTGCTTTTTTTATTTAAGCATTCTATTCTTAGTACAGAATATCAAATAGTGGTACTGCTAACCTGCCAAGCTTGTTCTATTGAATTGCTGATTTATAAAAATAAATCCAAATGTATTTCGCTTGACAAAATATATTGACAATCTTAACAAAAATCAACATTTGTATTGAGTTTATCACTGAAAAAATACAATAAGGACATCGATGAAATATCGAAAATTATAAATAATTGTAGACAAGATTCTGTGTTTTTCAAGGCGTTACATTATTAATAACAAGACAAAAAATTAAACATTTCAAAGTTTATTTCAGGAAGTCATCTGCTCATTTTGATACTTTGCTAAAGATACTTCTTCTTCTTCTTCTTCTTCTTCTTCTTCTTCTTCTTCTTCTTCTTCTTTCGGCTGCTCCTGTTAGGGGTCGCCACAGCCCAGAATTTCACCTGAATTACCTGTATATCTTCCTTAACTACATCCATAAACCTCCTCTTTGGTCTTCCTCTTTTCCTCCTGCCTGGGACCTCCATCCTCAACATTCTTCTACCAATATACTGCACATGTCCCTCCTCTGCACATGTCCAAACCATCTCAAACTAGCTTTCCTCACCTTGTCTCCAAAACATCCTACTTGCGCCGTCCCTCTAATAAACTCATTTCTAATCCTGTCCATCCTTGTCACCCCTAATGAAAATCTCAGCATCCTCAACTCTGCCACCTCCAGCTCCGCCTCCTGTCTTTTTGACAACATCACTGTCTCTAAACCGTACAACATTGCTGGTCTCAATACAGTCCTATAAACTTTCCACTTTGCTAAAGATACTGGAAACACAAATTAAAACAAAAGACCACCAACTTTCATAAACCATTTGATTCTGAACTGTTTAAGAAATGGACCAGTGACCCCGAAAATAATTAGTTAGTCTCAGCACAGGAAAGAGTTTATTTCCAGCCCTGTGCCGACAAACGATAACACGGAATTACAATCTTTTAATGTGTTATACATTTTATTCCATTTTCTTATGTTCGTGTGATGTTATTTGATAAATATTCATTATAAATAATTCCAGGTTATATATGTTCTGCAGTTGTGGTAGCATACACAGTGTACATAATGTACTAAACACAGTGGTGGTAGTGTTAGGCAGTGTACTAAACACAGTGGTGGTAGTGTTAGGGTTTGGAGTCAATGTTTCTTGTTTTAATAAACTCATTCATCCTCAATACATAATAAATCTCTCTGTCTGTAATGACATACCTTGTTATACTGATTTTTGTATAGTATTAAAAGTTTCTATAATTGCTGTTTGTATTTGTATTCAGAGGAGATAGTAGAGATATTATCAGTCAGGTAAGTACTCACTGAAAGTACAGGTACCAAACGCCCCCCACTGGAATGGACATACCAGAACTTACATACACAAACACAGACAAAACTGCAAACATCTGAAAGGAGCAAAAAAGGTGTTGAAACCAGTTACAGTAGTGGTTTACCATTCTGGATTTTGGCATTTGCTTCCACTGTGGCTCTAAACAAGACACAAGGAACCAGGTTCATATTTTGTAATGATGGGCAACATTTTTGGAGGTAGTGAGTAAACCTGTTTAGCACAACATGGGATTTTTGACAAAAATATCAGACAGTGTCCAATAACCATAACTTACACCATTACCATGTGAATTAATTCCTAACTTAATATGGACCCTAACAATAATAATAAAAATACACTTAATCAGAATATATTTACCAAATTAAAATTTCTTTCAATGGTTTTAACCTTTTCTAATCCAATCAAGAGGACGCTTAAACACTTCATCTGATAGAAAATTTTGGATAGAAAATCCAAAATTCAACAATATGTTTGATTTCATTCCAATTTAAACAAAAATGTCTATAACAAATGTTTGAGGCAGTGGAATTTTTTATTTTACAATACTCTACTACCCAAAAGTTGCATGTTATGCTTTTTGCCAAGTTAGCCAGACCTTGGAGATATTCACAGCACATGGGCTCAAGTGGGGTAATTATACTCTTCGATTAGCACCGCAGGCGGAAAGTAGGCCAGCACCAAGCGGAAAACATGATGAAAGAAAAGAAATGCATCAAATACTCAAAATAGAGGAGATTCCAAAAGTCTATCTATATTACGTGGAAATTTTTCTTTTTATTTAATTCATTCATATTTATTTTACAGTATCTTTTATATTTAATACATTAAAAACAGTTTAGGAGACAAGGTGAGAGAGGCTAGGTTGAAATGGTTTGGACATGTGCAGAGGAGGGACATTCAGTATATTGGTAAAAGAATGCTGCAGATGAAGGTGCCAAGCAGGAGGAAAAGAGGAAGACCAAAGAGGAGGTTTATGGATGTGGTGAGGGAAGATATACAGGAAGTTGGGGTGAAAGAGGCAAATGTAGAGGACAGGGTAATGTGGAGAAGAGCGATCCACTGTTGCGACCCCTAACAGGAGCAGCCAAAAGGAGAATAAGAATAAGAACATGGTCAAATGATTCCTATGGCTAGATTGTGACTGACTCAAGCATCCTCTGTGGAAAAGTGGTAGCCTTGAAGATCGGGATCCGATTCCCACCTCCACCAAGCAACCAATATGGGCCCTTGAGCAAGGCCCTTAACCCACAATTGCTCAGTTGTAAAAAAGAGACCAAATATAAGTCGCTCTGGATAAGAGCGTCTGATAAATGCCTAATTGTGTCTTCTAATGTAAAAGATTTTTAACCTAAAAAGTTTGTCAAATAAATTTAAAAAGACAGTACATTTTTGAACTAGCTAAAATGTGAAAACACACACTGAAGGAATAAATATAATGGTGCCTGCTTCTGTTGTAGAAATATTTAAAAAATTTGGAACATACACACTATAACTATTAAATAGTATATCCTTCAAATCCTGTGCCAGTTCTGCCACATTCATGTTTCTCTGGTGTCCATTATTAACATATGTTAAGTTGTAACTGACTGTTTCCAAGAAAGCTACTCAATTCCTTACAGGAAACTTTTGGTATTTCACACAACATTTCACTTGTATAACTATCTTTATACCTGCCTAAAGACTGATAAGTACTACTATGTTTATAATTTGTAATTTCATGCCTTATGCATTTTCTATTGGATAAATAAGTATATAGGAATATAGGAAGTGGTTTGAATTTTAGGGATTTTGGGAATACACTAATAATGTTGTTTTGTGGTATATTTCCATAAAAGTTTTAAGATATAGCAAACTAAAAAAAAGTATTATTTTAAGGAAACAGTTGTCTTTTTTATGATGCCATTGAGCAAATGTGTGATAATAATGATGGGTCATGATGCCAAAATGCCAAACTCTAACTGGGATGATAAAGTAATTATAAAACCTTTTGTTAGATATGAGAATTGGATATGAGATTTGACAGTTAAAGGACCAGCATCCTTAACACAATAACTTTACAATTTATTTTAATTGGTGATTGACTATTTTTAATGAGTGGTTGCAACTCTGGTGGATTTAAGATGAAAGTCAGAGAGGCATAAATGTCAGAAAGGGGAGGGGGAGCAGGATCGAGGAAAAGTTGTGCACCCAAATGCAGGATTGGCGGGTTTGAAAAGTCCATTTTATTAAAGAAAAGCTAAATTAATAAATAAAAAAACTACCATAATTAAACTAAAGAAAATACCGTAAAGAAACCAGGCGTGACAAAACTTGACGAGACGAGACAAGATCGCAAACATGAACATGAAAAACCAGTGAGGGAAAAAGAGGAAAAAGGCGAGATGATCCAACAGCTCCTAGGAGAAAGCTGCCAGCTTATATAACGTTAAAATCAGCGAGACTCAGTTGCGCACCAGCAGCGCGCTGGAGACGCTCATCTCAGAGGAGGGCGTGACAATAAATTGCACATTCATTCATTCATTCTTCTATACCTACTTATTCACTAATTCAGGGTCATTGTTGCACACTCACACCATTGTTGGTACACACACTCACACTCCTTCCTATGGACACATTAGAATCAATAACGCATATTTTTGGACTGTGATAAGAAATAGGAGTGGCTGGGACCACATGGTTGAGCTAGAGTAAGGGGCCACAAATCCTGTACTAAAGAATTCAGCTTCAACCCAAATTCAATTCCCAGCATGACTGGATTTTATAAATGTATTATATGTTTAAGTTAAAGTTAAAAAGTCAAAAAGTGATCCCAGATTGGATAGGTAAAGCATAAATTTACACAAAGATGGCAGGTGGTATTTGTCACCAATGGCCTGACTTCATTGTGCCCATCTGCCTTGTAACAGCAGTTTTGGAACATCAGGCTGTTGGAAATGGTGTACAGTCTTTGTGTAATGGTGTGGGGAATATTTTTGTGCCTGTTAATAGAAATCAATCTTACATCCTACTTCCTGCCTTATGTACCATTTCATGAAGCAAGACATAATCTTAAACTGGTTCAAAAACAAGTTATTGTCTTGTTACTCAGTTGGAAAAATAGCAATGTACTGGCAACCTCTTCTGGGTGTACCCCTGCCTTTCACCCTACGTGTGTTAGCATAGGTTCCAGCAGACCTCTGTGGCCGCAAATTAGGGAATAAGTGGGTTCAAAGATAAATGAATGCACCTCCAACATTCAGTCAAATCTGTACAACAGACCAGAAGTGTTCTGCAGAGTTTAGATGGGCAATAATCTTTTACTTACAAGTAGCTGTGTTGAGGCAAATTGAAACTAAACCTTGTTGGCCTATGAGGACAGAGATTGGACACTCCTGCCATAGACAATTGTTGCCATATTAGTTGTAATTGGAAGCTTAAATTGGTGTGTACCCAGCAAATGTGTGTTCAAGCCTATGACAGGTTGTGTATAATGACTGGTGGTGTGGGCCAATTAAATAAAGAGGTTCAACTTACTCTGTTTAAAACTTGATCTCGGAGAGAGGTGATTAATTAATTAGTTTAATAAACTCTGAGTAGACAGACACTGAGACAACTAAAGAAAGCCATTATTAATAGCGCGTGAATTTTATGTCACCATGGCAACAACAACTAAGCAGAAAGTGTTTGTGCAAGCATATAGTAAGTATAAGCAAAACTTTATTTAAAAAATGCTGGTTGAGTCAATGTGTAAGTTTAACCTTTAATCATTGTATTACAAGGTTGTATATAAAAAAAATACTGAGTAATTTTTATTACACGAATAACTAAGGAATTCAAATTTTTCTGTAGTTAAAAGACCATGAAATCTGATACATTAAATATTTATGCAGTTTAAATACAAATACAGATAGATACAAAATGCAGTGTACTGTCATCTTTAAAAGTTAATTTTTTTTCATCTATAAATTATATCATTTTTAAATGTTCCATTGACAACTACAATACAGTGTGGTTCAGGATCTGTACCATAATCAGTTACTGATGCAGATGATATTAAGGGCAGTGGTGGCTCAAGGGTGCTGAGTTGTTGGTCGGTTGATCAGGAAGACGAGTTCAAGCCCCACCACCAACACGGAAGACCTTGGCTCAAGTCTGCCGCTGTTGGGTCCTTGAGCAAGACACTTAACACTTCCTGCTCCAGGGGCGCTGTACAATAGCTGACCCTGCGCTCTGACCCCCAACTTACTAAGATGGGATTTGTGAAAAAAGAATTTCCCTCATGGGATTAATAAAGTATATGAAAATTTAAAAAAAAGTAAACACTAGAAGGCTAACAAGGGGATTACTGGAAATAGTTCATAACTCCACAGGATACTACATATTAAATTTTTAATTTATTTTCTATATTTTATTTTTATAATCATTTATTATAGATTAAACAATTAAAGGTAGATTTTTGTTAGTCTCAACAGCTTATTATGGTAATATCTTCCTTATAAAGCCTTCTGTCACTATTCCAGGCAGTTCTAATTAGCATACAAAATAAATCATAAATTGTTACAAATACTATAATAAAATTATCTTAACATATATTTATAGGACAATAAGGATAATAGAAGCACTTTTACCATATATAGGCTTACAGAGATAATATTAATATAGTATATACACTATCTACACATTCACAATTCTTTACAATTTTGTATAGAAGTTTAATTTAATTTAATTTAATTTAATTGTCAAGTGTGGAAGAACAGAAAAAGGAAGTCCCATCAAATTCTGCTGCACAGATTAACACAGTTCAGTGGTGTTCAGTAAATATCAGAGCTTATATATAGACTTCAAAACCTCACCACAAGAAATTCTACACTTAGACCAAGAGATTGAAGAGAGAGATCTGGAAATTGCCATCCTACATTAAAAGCTACAGGCAGGGGTATGTGTTACGCCCCTCAATCGTCAGAAGCCGCCATTGCCCTATGATTGAAGGACTCTTCTCACTTCTGGACGATGGCGTGCTATTTAAGGAACCACAGTGCTAACCTTGGATTATTACTTGTAACTATATGTATATGCGATTATTCTTAAGTGTATTCATTTTTATGTGCATGTGCAGTCCATGTTCTATGATCTTTCCTTGTTCCTAGGCTGATTTTTAGTTTAGCTAGATTGTAGAATTAATCATTGCTTGTTTTGTTTGAGTGTTTCTTGCTTTAATAAACAAGTTCCTGCATCCTTGGATCCAACTCTCTACATTCCGTTATAGTATGGTTGTAGATCAATTATTGAGAGCATTAAAATCTATCAAAAATTTCTAAGTAAATTACATTACATTTTAGCCGAGAGACATAGTCTCTCAATTTCTAAGTAAATTGAGAGACTTTTTATTTACTAATTTCTAAATAAAAAAAATAAATTGTGATTTTATCCATTTAGTTTCCTTTGGTGGTGGTCATCAATATGAGAAGAAATAGAATATAATATATCTGACTACCCTCCCATCCTGCCAGTCTACAAGAGTGTATGATAGCTCCCTCAGTGTCTTAAGAGCAAGTGCTGCTCCCGCTTTAAATAGTGGAGGAGACTAAACTTTCTGGAAATAGATCTCAGGACTGATGTTTTGATGTTTAACTTCTTATTAGTCTTTTCAATATAAACTCAATTTCTGCTTCTAACTATTTCAGATTTTTTAAATAGACTTAGTTCTTTAATGTTTTTATATTTTCTTAGGCAAAGGCTAATTTTGCTGCGTTTATCTAAATAGATGCTTCAGGCTTAATGCAGGTCTCATGTTATTAGAAAACTTTCTTGATCTTTAACATTTAGATTAACATTTAGTAATTGGCAGCACGTGGCGGAAAAGAGTACTTTTACTCAGGGTACTCTAGTTTCCTCTCACAGTTCAAAAACATGTTACATTTGGTTGGTTCCCGGGTTTGAATCCCGGGCCGGGATCTTTCTGTGCGGAGTTTGCATGTTCTCCGCACGGTTCCTCCGGGTGCTCCTGTTTCTTCCCACAGTCAAAAAACATGCAGATTAGGTGGATTGGTGATTGTAAATTGTCCATAGGAGTGAATGTGTGTGTGAATGGTTGTTTGTCTACGTGTTGCCCTGAGATGGACTGGTGACCCTTCCAGGGTGTACCCCCGCCTCTCGCCATATGTGTGCTGCGATAGGCGCAGCAGACCCTGGATTCGGGAGTAAGCGGGCAAGAAGATGAATGAATAATTATTTAATTATTCGCGCTTATTCCATAATTTAGGGTCATGGGGGTCTTCTCAAGCCTATCCCAGCACACATAGGAAGAGGCAGGGGTACACCCTGGACAGGTCGACAGTCCATCACAGGGCACATATAGATGAACAACCACTCACACACATTCACTATGGGTAATTTAATGTACATATTTTTGGACTGTAGAAGAAAACCGGAGTAGCCGGAGAAACCCACGCAAGCGTGGGAAGAACATGCAAGCTCTGCACAGAAAGAACAGGAATCGGACCTAGGACCTTCTTGCTGTGAGGCGACCGTGCTATCCACTACAATACCGCACTGCCTCAATTGTAATTAAATCGAATACAAAATTATATAGAGATGATCTTAAGCAAATATCAATAGACTTTTTTTAATGTTTGTGAAAGCAGCATTA
Source organism: Pseudolaguvia tuberculata (assembly GCA_026260255.1). Classification (NCBI taxonomy): domain Eukaryota; kingdom Metazoa; phylum Chordata; class Actinopteri; order Siluriformes; family Sisoridae; genus Pseudolaguvia; species Pseudolaguvia tuberculata. The sequence goes on along the minus strand of JAOTRA010071122.1, from coordinate 912 downwards.
ATTACTTTGTTTTCCACTATGATGGTTTGCTGACACTTCCTGTTTCACTGATGGCATAAATGGCATCCTGAGAGTGATTATGGTAGCTACTGTGATCACCATCTGGTGATGCAGATGAAATTAATCACTCCAATTGTCATTGAAATGCTTACTGCAACTAGTCCACTGGTGCCTCATGAGCAAAATGCGCTTTGTGTTTTGTTTTGTTTTTTTGTCCTTACTATGCTTTTCAGTCAATTTACTTTGCTCATGACTACACTCTAAAAGGCAAAAGTGTATCCAGAAACACGTATCAATGAAGCTGTAATGTTTTTCTATTGGAAAAGTTGTAAGCCCTATTAGTATTTAAACTATTTAATACTGGTGCTGAGCTACTAAATATGACCAGTTGTTTCTTTAATGACATTAATCATAATTTATTAAATGTGCATAACAGGAAGCAGTTAAAATAGACCCTATGTGTGGCTACAGAAAGACATATAAACTAATAGTTTTATATGCCTTTTTGTAGCCCCACTTAGAATCCATTTTAACTGTTTATTAATAAGTGTTCATTTTTATTCATGTCTGTGACCTGGAGTGAATAGGTGGGAGGTATAGTATAATCTTACTCTTCTGTCCAGTCAGAGAGCTTTGACAGTTGAAAATGTCTGTCAGTTGTTCTCACTGTGCTTCACTGCCCATGAGATAGTATAAAATTTTCAGTTACATTGGTTAGTTTATTAAGTATTTACAAAAATCAGGAAATTTCCTAGTTAGGTTGCAATAATGATTTAACAGGATTTTGGAAGGTGAGAGAATGCCTGAGGAATGGAGAAGGAGTGTTCTGGTACCGTTTTTTAAGAATAAGGGAGATGTGCAAGCGTGCAGTAACTACAGGGGAATCAAGTTGATGAGTCACACCATGAAGTT